>PVLC010013411.1:0-41784 GCA_004027655.1 Graphiurus murinus | reverse complement strand
ACTGGGGATTGAACTCAGGGGCATTCTACCTCCGAGCTACACCCCCAGCCCCTTTTTATTCTTTATTTTGAAACAGAGTCTCACTGAGTTGCGGAGTGCCTCACTAGGTAGCTGAGGCTGGCCGCGAACCCGGATCCTCCGGTCTCAGCCTCCCGAATGCTGGGATTACAAGCGTGCGCCACCACGCCCGGCTAAAATATTTATAAAATATTGATCAAAATTGAGTTTTGTCAGATTAAAATAGTCTGTTTTAGCTTTAATGTATTTTGTGTAAGCCTCAAAGTAAATGCAAAGCAAAATCCTATAGTAGGTACACAAAAGATTAAAAAGTAAGGTATCAAAGCATACACCACAGGGATGATAATCTCAACACAAAAGAAGAGAGTAAGATACAGTTGAATTTTAAAAAAGATCTAGAAAACAATTCAGAAAATGGCAATAGTAAGTTCTTACCTATAGATTATGTAATCCAATATAAATGGATCAAATTCTCCAATCACAAAACACAGAGTAGATAAATGAAGGAAAAACCAGGACCTAACTATTTGCTGCTTACAAGAGATTCACTTCACTTGTAAACTTATACATAGATTAAGAGTGAACGGATGGAAAACTATATTTCATGCAAATGGGAACCAGAAGAGAGCACAGGCAGTTTTAATTTATATCAGATAGTTAAAATCAAAACTATAAAATAATATAAACAATGTCATTACATAATGAGTCAATTCTTTAAGAAGATATACCAATTTTAAAATGTATGCACCAACATTAGAACATCCAAATATTTAAAGCAAATATTAATAGATCTGAAGAGAAAGATGGACTGAAATGTAATAACAGTTGAGAACTTCAATACTCAAATTATAACAGTGGCTGGATGAAAGAGACAGAAAGTAAGAAAATACTGGACTTGAACTCCAATTTATATCATCTGGCCCTGCAGACACACACAGGATACTCCATTTAATGGCAACAGAATAAATACTCTTGTCGAGACCACATAGAACATTTTCTCTGATAGATGAAAATGTTAGGCCACAAAACAAGACTTAATGAATTGAAGATTGAAATAATATCAAGTATCTTTCCAGACCACAATGGTAGTGGTATGAAACTAGAAATCAATATAGGAGGAATTTATTTATTTATTTATTTTGTTTTTTGTTTTGTTTTGTTTTGCAGTACTGGGTATTGAACTCAGGGGCATTCTACCTCCAAGCTACACCCCCAGCTTTATTTTTTATTCTTTATTTTGAAACAGGGTCTCACTAAGTTGTGGAGTGCCTCACTAAGTAACTGAGGCTGGCCGTGAACCCGGATCCCCTGGTTTCAGCCTCCCAAATGCTGGGATTACAAGCGTGCGCCACCACGCCTGGCTTATAGGAGGAATTTCAGAAAATTCACAAATATATGAAAAGCAAACAACCGGCTCTTAAATAGCCCATCAAAGAGTAAATTAGAAGGGAAGTTTAAAAGTATCTTGGGACAAATGAAAATAGGAACACAATATACCAAAACCTCTGGGATATAGCAAAAGCAGTTCTGAGAAGAAATTTTATAGTAAAAAATGCTTACATTAAAAACGAAGAAAGATCTCAAATAAACTAATATTGAACCTTGAGGAACTAGAAAAAGGACAAACTAAACTTAAGGTCAGCAAAAGGAAGGTAATAATAAAGATGGCCACAGAAATAAAATAGAGCCTAAATAGCATGCAAAATTGACCAAAGTAAGAGTTGGTGTTTTGAAAAGATAAAATAAAATCAACAAATCTTTGCTAGACTGAGAAAAAGGAGAAAATATGCAAAGTAATTAGAAATACAAGAGAGACATTACAACTGGTACCACAGAAATACAAAGAAACAAAAGACTACTGTAAACAGTTACATACCAACAAAATGAAAAATCTAGAAGAAATGGATAAATTTCTAGACACATAGAACCTACCAAGACTGAATCAAGAAGACATAGAAATTCAGGTGTGATGGCATACATCTGTAATCCCAGTACTTGGGAGGCTGAGGCAGGAGGATTGTAGGTTTGAGGCCAGCCTCAAGAACTTAGCAAGACCCTGTTTCAAAATAAGAGGAAAAATTTTAAAAGGGCTGGGGGTGTAGCATGGAGGTGGAATGCCCCTGGGTTCAATCCCCAGTACTGCAGAACAAAACAAAACAAACCAAACAAACAAACAAACAAGAAGAAGAAGAAATAGAAAATCTGAACATGCCAATAACAAGTATGAAAATTGAAGTAGTAATAGTCACCCAAAAAGGAAAACCTAGAATCTGATGACTTCACTACTGAATTCTACCAAACATTTAAAGATGCAATACTCAAGATCTGCCAAAAAATTAAAAGGAAAAAAAATTTAATGGTGACAGATTGAACCCATGGGCATGCTACCTCTTAGATACATCTCCAGTCCTATTTTATTTTTTATTTGGAAACAGGGTCTCATTTCATTGCTTAGAGCCTCGCTAAGTTGCTAAGGCTGGCTTCAAACCTGCATTCTTCCCTGTTTCAGCCTTCCAAGTACAGGGATTACAAGTGTGTGCCACCATGCCTGGCTCCAAACCCATTTTTTAAGCCAGCATTATCCTTAACCAGAGCCAAATACACTAGTATTAATAAAGTTATAAGCTAATATTACTGGTGAACATGATGAAAATATCCTCAAAATAGTACAAATCAAGTGCAATGGCATATTAAAAGATCACTTATTCAACATGATCAAATGTGATTTATCCCAGGGATGCAGGAGGATGAATCGGTATACACAAATCAAGAAATGTGATACATCATTTTAACAAAATGAAGTATAAAACCTTATGATCATTTTAATAGATACAGAAAAAATTGACAGAATTCATTTCCTTTCGTGATGAAAAAGTCTCAACAAATTAGGTATAGAAGAAATGTACCTAAATACACACACATACACACACACAAAACAAAAACAAACAAACAAAAAACAAACAAACCCACATCCAGCATCATACTAAATGGAAAAAGTACAAAACTTTCCCTCCAGGATTAGGAACAAGACAAGGATACCCCACATACCATTTCTACTCAACATAGTACTGGAAGTCCTAGTCAGAGCAATTAGACAAGAGAAGGAAATAAAAGACACCCCAACTGGAAAAGAAAAATTTAAATGATCTCTGTTTGTAGAGCATGAGATCTTATATAAAGAAAACCTATCCTTTAGGATTTCACAGAACACCCTCCACCCAAAACCTGTTAGAACTAATAAACAATTTCCGTAGAGTTGCAGGATACAAAGCCAACATATGTTAGCAGTTATATTTCCATACACTAACAACAAACTATCAGCCTTATTATTCAGCCTTACAAAAAGGAAATCCTGTCATTTGCAACAAGCATAATCCCAGAGGACATTATGTTAAGTGTAGTTAGCCAGGCATAGAAAGATGAATCTACCTAGTCTCATTTATATGTGGAGTATAAAAAGTCAAACTCTTAGAAACAGAGTAAAATGGTGGCTCCCCAAGGCTGGGAAGGTGGTGGGGTGATTTAGGATGTATTGGTCAAAGAACATTAAATTCCCCTTAGATTGGAGATATTTGTACACCATAATAAAATTCCCCTTAGACTGGAAGTATATTATACACCATAGTAAGTGCAGTCAATAGCAAGATACTGTGTACTTTTGTTGAGGGTAGATTTTAAGTGTTTACATCCTCTCCTCAAAAATGTTAAGTATGTGAAGTAATGCATATATTAATTAAATTTATAAGTTTAATTCTAATTTGTTAAAAATGCAAATGATGGTATTTTGGGATTAACCCATGTGTCAAAAAGATAATCTGATATGAAAAGAACATTTTCAGAGTCAAGCTGAGATTATTTTATAGAACAAACTGTATTTTATACACTCAACCAGCAAAGAAGTTACTTGGTTAATAGAGTTGATACTTTATAATCAAAAGTACAGCAAAGTCTGTGTTTTGGAGACACTGAAACTGATGATGGCTATTCTATGGCCAGGTTGCTTAGTGGAACTAAAATTAACTGGGTAGTGGTATGTTAGTTATGTGGTAGGGAAACAGCAGTGGGTTCAGCCACTATATTCGACTCTTCTTGTGAAGTCAGAAGTTGACTGGCCTTGTGTGGAAAAATCAATAAAGCATTTATAACCCTTCATGAAAGAAAAGATTTTTGAAAGGGGAATATGTCGGTTACATGGAGAGATGACCCTGTGTGAAGGTGGGAAGGGTTAGAGTAAGCGGATTAAGCAGTAGTGACTACAGGGAACACACGCCAGTATTTTTGATTTATGTTAGCGTTCATGTAGTGAGCACTATCTGGAGAATAGCAGTGCTTTTCAAACCCTATTGATGAAGCTTCACACACACACACACACACACACAGCAGCTTTGTGAAGTTGCTGGAGAGTGCTGTGCTGATGGATTCCATTTGTGTGTAGCTGATGATCCTTTTAGTTCTTAAGGGATGTCTGCATACTTCCTACTTGTACAAGGGTGTGATCAGTTACTTTTTCTATTTAAAATTTCTGCACAGTCAAATTTACTATTGTCTAAGTGCTAGAACTGAATGCTCAGTCCTCTTCATCTCTTCTTCCTCTTTGCTCTTACTTCTGCATGGTTACTTAGGGTGAATTTGGTTGGCATGGACATGTTAGGTTAGCAAATATATGACATGAACACTTTAACTTAACTTTGGTTAAAAATTTTTAAGTGGTCTACATTTGTGCTGCACATATGGTACTCTGGAATTTAAGGGATGTTAACTCCAATGAATTAAATTATTGAATTCAGAAACATAATACAGTATAAAGAAATACAGATATACAAATATTTTGTGGATGCATATTTCTCTACTGATGAAGGTTTAGCTTGTTAAGAATTGAGTATTTTTTCTCAAAGTACAATTTACTCAAGTGGATGGGCCTTTGGGCTAAATCTGCCTGCATGCTTCTCAAAGCTTTATTGTTGTACCTTCTATGATTTCTACTTCCAAGGCCGCTTTTTAATTTGTAAACATGAAGTTGACTGAGTGAAAGTTCTAGAAGATTCAAGGAATCTAATCCAGTGTGATATAGAAAAACACAATTTAAGCTGGGCGTGGTGGCGCATGCTTATAATCCCAGCATTTGGGAGGCTGAGATCGGAGGATCTGGGTTCTCGTCCAACTTCAGCTACCTAGTGAGGCACTCCACAATTTAGTGAGAACTTGTTTCCAAATAAAGAATGAAAAATAGGGCTGATGGTGTAGCTTGGAGGTAGAATGCCCCTGAGTTCAATACCCAGTACCACAAAAGAAAAAAAAAGAAAGAAAGAAAGAAAAACTAACATCTAAATATCTAAATAATTCTGCAACTCAAGCAACTGCTTTCTGATCTACTTTCTTTCCCCTATCATCACAAAGCTAGACTCCTGCTATAATACTCTCTTCCCTAGATATCAAGATATGCATCTCTTCTATGTATCTTTTTGGCAACCTTAAAAAAAATTATTACCCTTGCACTGGTTCACTTGGTTTAGTGGTCTGGAAATTGGAAAATGAGGCTGTCTGTTAAAGGTGACCCCCTGCAGGGACTTTGGCAGCATGGGACATTTGGGAGCAGAGCAACAATGGCTGGGAGTCTCCTGCAAGAGCAGTGGTGCTGATGTGATTGGCCAGCAGTAAAGGCTGATTTCCTCACTCTGAAGCTCTCCTGCCCCAGGCGTCTTCCTCTGTCACCCTATTAATGCACAGCAATTGCTAGGCAGTCTCCAAGTCATCACCTTCTGAAAAACAACAGATGGGTTAACTGGCTTCAGGTCACTCAATGAGTCAGAAACAGAGCTGGGGTTGAGCCCCTGGTCAGTTGGTCTCCTTATACACATCCTTGTATACAAGCAGATATATTGGCTGTGCTTCCATCAGCATTTCTAATAGGTAGAGAACAAGCTCATTAAACAGCTCTAAATTGATTAAACCACGTTTATATCGTTTCTTTTTCTTTCATTTAAAAATAAAAAAATTCTGGTAATGTACCATTTACTATAAAAATGTTTCCTAATTATACTTACTAATTTTCTGCATCACCTTCTTATATCAAATGATAATCTTTCCATGTCACATCACATTTTATCCTTAAAAATGTCAAATCTGAGATTGAAAGTTACCAGCTTTCCCCTGAATTTTTAAGATCTTTTTTTCCTCCTTAAATGATTGTCCTGACTCCATATATGAGTTTCCATATTTAAGTAGCAGCTTCTCTGATTATATGTGAGGGAAATGGGAAATCACATTTAATTAATATCTGTACACAAGAAAAAAATGGCTTTAGTTGACAACTTCAAACTACTGAATTTGCAACCAAGCTTTTATCCAAAGGCACTTGAAAGAGTGCAAAATGAACCAACCACTGAGCCACCAAGTTCCAGCATTTCCTCCTGACCAATTGCCACAATTTGGGAAGATGAATAATAGATTTGATTGTGAAGGACAGCCTCTCTCTCTCTCTTTTTTTTTTTTGCGGTACTAGGGATTGAACTCAGAGGTGTTCTACCTTCGAGCTACACCCCCAGCCCTATTTTTTTTTTTTTAACTCTTTATTTCGAAACTGGGTCTCACTAAGTTGCTAAGTTGCAGAATGCCTCACTAGGTAGCTGAGGCTGGCTGCGAACCCTGATCCTCCGGTCTCAGCCTCCGGAATGCTGGGGTTACAAGTATGCGCCACCACGCCCAGCTTAGGACAGCCTCTCTCAAATCAGTGGCTTGTCATCTTTCTGTATGTGTGTGAACTTGAACTCAGAATAAAGTTTGAAAATCTTAATACGTGAACTCTTTCCCCCCAAATTTATCATATGCTGTACTATTTTAAATACAATTCTAGGTAGTACCTAAACTTCTTTAAAGGCCATTCAAGATCTCTAAGTTAAGAAACCTCATACTTTGTTAAAACACCTAGAAAAAACCTAAATAAAAAATTGAAAATGCAATATTTCTAAATAATATTGAACTCAATCTATGGATTTTTATATAAGGGATGTACCTCTGATGCATTTTTCTCAATAAATAAGTCATGTTCTAAACCCAAAAGCTTCTAACTCTCACTTTTTTATTTTTTTAATTTTTTTGCAGTACTGGGGATTGAACTCAGGGGCATTCTACCTCCAAGCTATACCCCCAGCCCTATTTTTTATTCTTTATTTTGAAACTGAGTCTCACTAAGTTGCGGAGTGCCTCACTAAGTAGCTGAGGCTGGCCCAGATCCTCCGATCTCAGCCTCCCGAATGCTGGGATTACAAACGTGCGCCACCACACCCGGCTTAACTCTCACTTTTAAAATCCCTGTTCTACTTATGATACTACTATATAAAATAGTACTCTTAATTAATTTGTATCATCATAAAATTAAGCAGAGAGAGGAACTGTGAAAAATCATTTGAAATTCTAATGCAACTCTTGGCTACTAGATTAGTAGAAACCTATAACACTTTTAAAAGTAAAACTACTATTATAAATTTCCAAATTCTACAATTATTTCAAGAACTTTCTATGTGACCTAAAGTTTTCATACTTCAGATCAAATAGTTTTTTTTTTTTCTTTAAATCATCTCTGGAGATGGTACACAGCTGGTCAACATCTTCTGCATAAACTGCTAGGAAAGGTACATTTTTTCTTTAATCAACTAAAATATGTAGATAATAGGTTGTTTTGATTGTATATTTAGTCTTGATCAGCTTCTAAAAGATTTTGCTGTGATTTAAACTCCTTGATTTTCAGTTTACGAACCAGTTTCTTTGGAACAAGCAAAACATGTTAAAATAGCAATTACTCTCGTAATTGCAGATAGCTGAAAGTTCCTGGATTTTTGATGCTCTTATTTTAGGTTTGATTTTCAATATGTTTTTGATTGCCTCCCTCAAATTTCTTTGAATTTTTTGTAGTTACATATATATATATGTATATTTAAACCATGTTTATAGTTTTAAGTTCATCAGAAAAACTAAAAAAAAAAAAAAGTCAATCTGCTGGAATGTAAAGGATGTAAAATAAAAATTCTCCAATCTCTTAAGATGCCATATCCCTTTTTAAAAAGCTCTATTCAAATAGGAACACTTTCTTGATCATTTCATGTTTATTTTAAATTAAAATGTTAATAACACTTCCTTTTAGATTCTTTGCAAATCCCACCCCACCTGAATTACAGTTAAAGGGCTGAGCTTTCATAAGGAAAGGAATTTGATTTTCTTTTCTCCCTACTCCACCCCTCTTCCCTTTAAAAATGGCTGAAAGTTTTTAATTTTCCTGTATTATACTTGTTACTAGGCCGTTGATCCTCTAAAGTATGATACGTGATACAAAATGTTCCCCAGTTGCTAGTGTTTCCTCAGAATCCTAGAAGGTAACTCAGGGTGACATATGTCCTAGTCAAAAGGACTGTCTCTGTCTTCTTCTTTTTCCTAATCACAAACTTACTTATATATTGACTTTATGCCTTAGCTATTATTCCCTTACCTTGAGACAGTGTGTTTTTAATTCAAGGAGGCCTTTACATTGACTTTAATCAAGTTATTAATTAAAAATAAGAATTACTTTTGTGCATTTTTTCTTAGAAATTATTTAATATTATACATTCGTTTGTGGCAGCAGATGATGCAAGATCACAGCTTTACAAACACACATGATAAACGTAATGCAACAATATTAGAAATCAATAGTGTGTGTGTTTTATTGTACACTGTACCTAAAATATACAATGGGGCGACTTACATAAATCATTTATTCACAGTCATGATTGATGACCTCATAACTCAGGAGTGACGGGGCAAAGCAGAGCCCCAAACGAGTTATGAAATGTCATCAATAACAAGTGGAAACAAATGATTTATCCAGTGTCACAGCCCATTGTATGTTCAGTTTATGCAACAGCAGTTAATGATAAAAACACCCCAAATGGGTGCAGCTTGTGTTTTATCTGTCACATATGCACGTACTCTCCCTACACTATTTTACACTAGGTTAGTGCTTATTGGCCATGAAGAAAATGATCAAGGTTGAAATAGGGATGTGGGTTGATGGAGAATATACGGTCTCTCTATATAAATCCTCTTGGAATCTCTTTCCATTTGATTATCCACCCCTTTTTTCTTTTTTCAATATTTATCCCTTTTCTAGCAAAGGAAACACATAAAAGAATATATGCAGTGATGCAATTCATACCATTTCCTTTTTAGTTGACATTTAGAAGAGAAAAAAGTTAGCATGATTTTTAAAGAATGTTGCATGACTTTAACATTATTTTTTCCTCATGTGTCTTTTTTTTTTTTCTGAGCATATAATTTAGGACCAAGGAGTTTTATGTTCCCATATTCAAATGCAGTAAGAATCTGAACATTAAACTATTTTGTAATTTTCTAACTTCATCCTGTGCATCCTGAGTACATTTGAAAGTCCGGCATGTTTCCTATAGCGATCTTATTTGAAACATTGGAGTGCATTTATAGACTCATTGTGTATGCAGTGATGTGTTTCATTGAGATTAGGGATATTGGTGGTTACTGGAAGTTTACTTTTGAGGTTAATTTGGTAGGGTTCATGTTCCAGACTCAAAATTGATATAAACTTTTGAGAACAGGATGCCATGTAAAGCGAATGTCAGGTATATTATTCTTTTGAAATGAATTTAAAAATCTGTTCCTTATTACAGTCTCCTTAAACATTTATAATACTGACTCACAGAAAACCACAGAACTTTGATAGAACTTCATCAAGCGGATTTAAGAGATCATAATATGTGTTTCATGCTGTACTAGGTATAGTGCAAACTTAAGCAGATCTAGCTTCTAACTGAAATGAGCAGATAAAAGGTGAAGAGATGATCAGGTATAAAGATGTCTTTTTGAGCTTTAGCAGTTATAGAAAATGCATATCTGTAAGCATTGTATGAAAGTTAGGGTTCACCATTGTAGTCGAAGCAAATGGCTTTTTTCCCTTGAACTACCTGCTATAAAATTTCCCAAGTTGATTCTTCATTTCATCTTATCTCCTACCAACAGATTTTACATTTCTTTTTTTTTTCTTTCTTTTTTTTTTTTTTTTTTTGCGGTACTGGGGATTGAACTCAGGGGCATTCTACCTCCGAGCTATACCCCAGCCCTATATTTTATTCTTTATTTTGAAATGGGTCTCACTAAGTTGCAGAGTGCCTCACTAGGTAGCTGAGGCTGACTGCGAACCCGGATTCTCTGGTCTCAGCCTCACAAATCCTGGGATTACAGGATGTGTCACCACGCCCGGCTTTCTACATATTTTTTTGTTTTAAAAATGCAACATTCCTGCTATAGCTTTTCAATGTCCTTGCAATACCTTTAGGGCAAATCTAAAACCCTCTCAGGATCCATAATTATGATGTAATCTTAGACTCTATCAATAAACATAGTATTTGAAATCAGGGAAATAATAATTCTATTTACTTGTTAGATTTCTTTCATGGAGACTTCTGATTTAGTCCTAACTCAGAACTACTGGATCATAATTTGTGTGGTTGGGATCTAGAAATTTTTGTTTAAAAAACAATTCCAGAGTAGCATTGGAGAAACACTGAACCAAATAATACTGAAGAGCAAATAGGATGCTAAGAAGACCTTAGCAAGAGGGTTGAAGGAGGTGAAGATATTTAATCTGGAAAAATAAGACATTAGAATTGTCTTTTAGTATTTGAAATCTTGCAGATAAAAAATAATGTGACTCTATCCCTATCATTCATGGTCAAACTTGAACTGACGGGTAAAATATTTAGGCATTTTGATTTGGTATCAGCATGAAACTTTATTGATTTTAAGTGTTCTTCATGGAATGAGTCACCTTGGTAATTTCTGAGATCTCTTACTGGAGGTTTTTAAGTCAAGGCTGGATAACCACTAAGAGGAGAGCATATGTCAAACTTTCTATAATATTCATCCTTCCAAAGAGGGACATAAAAGAGAAGTTACCAGAGTGCCAGTCATGTCAATGACAGAATATGCATTTAAAAAACATCTGCTCTGTCTCTACCCCATGTGATATAATTAGAAATATGATTGTCCTACTTGTCTTTGTCCTAGAAATTTCTACCATTATTCATTTGTTCAAGAGATTGAACACTGTTTATCAACTGAGGATATCTTGTGGGAAGGTAATATAATAAGCCATTTTCAGTTGCTAATTTCAACATAGGTTGCTGAAGGAAATTCGTGCAGAAAAGCTCACTTGTGTAGGTAGTGAATGGAACTGAAGAGAGGACATGAGCCCAATAGGACCTAAAAGTGGGTTTTCTAGGTTTTATCTATGGAACTTGGCAATGCATTTAGGAGTTTGAGATTGGGCAGTAGTTGAGGGCTGCCAAAATAGGATGCTGCTGAGTTCAAGGATAAGGAGTACTTCAGAAAGCACAACATTTTGTGAGAAAGGGAAACAGAAAAAACGACCAAACCTAAATTCCTAGGCCTCATTATCTTGCCTAGAGTTATACCTATTCCTTATTTGTTCAGACTTGGTTATTAGAGAACCCTTTTAATTTACTGTCTCTTGCCCAATCCTCTGATTAAAGTTTATCTAATTCCATTGAAATTATCCCTAAATTTGACAATAGCTGGCAATGCAATTAGGTGATTCATTCTGAAATTGGTAGTTCCTTGTTTCCATGCCTGCAGCAGGATATTTGTTAGATTAGACATAAATGTAGGTTTTCTAGATTTTATCTATGGAACCTGGAAATGTATTTGGGGGTTTGAAATTGGGCAGTTGTCTCTAGAATGTGGTAAAATTTGTATTCACTGTTTCTTTCTTGTGGTTGACAATTTTGTGTGATGATAAAGAGGATACTTTCTTGCCAGGTACAAACCTGAGGCATATTTTTGCTAATCAGAGGGAAACTGCCATTCTCTGCTTTCATCTCTCTACTGGCCATCTCAGCTGTGCATGTGTGATCTCTGTCCTCTAATTTCATCAAAATAAGAACACTTAGGGGATGGGAAGAGGGAAGAGAAAATACAAGGAAATTTCTTATGCCATCCTAGACATGGCTCTTGGGATTTGCTCTTTGAGCATTAAAGTGATTTAGTGGCTGCAGGTCAATTGAGGAAGACTGGGAAGTGATACCATTATAGGTCCTTCCTACTGGCTTTCTACATGAGAGACTATGGTTTTCCGCTAGAGTGAGCCAACTCAGACCTCTCTTCACCAAATCTAAGAGAAGTTTTCATTATATAGATGAAGATAGGCTGCCCATTTATTTTAGTGTGAAATGTCCTACAATTTATTCTGATGATTTCTTTAGCTGTAATACCTATTGTGGTGATCATATTCTTTTTGTCTCTTTAAGTTTAGTCTCTACCTTCTTGAAATCTTATCCCAATTGAGGTCAAGGGACCCACTTCAGTGGAAACATGTACCACTCTCCTCCCTGCCTTAAAAACATGGCAGTGACTGATTTCTGAGAATATTGCTACTCCTTGAGCAATTTATTTGTCAATTTTTTTTTGTGTGTGTGAAAGGAGTGTGCATTGGACCTGTAAGAAATAATTAGATGGTTACATATGATAAATTCACTCCACTATTCCTGTTTTCCTAAGCCTTGTATTCCCTTTTCCATATAATTCCAAAATGTTTCTAGCATCCTTACAAAATTATTTTAGGATGTTAATTGGTTTGTATTTCAGATAAGTACTTGATTATATGTTGAAATTTGAAGCAAGTATGGAAGAAAATAGGGTGTGGCATGAGGAATATTAGAATCCCTTACAATGGAACAACCTCAATAGAGGTCATTATCAGGGAGAAGGTCTCTGCTGACTGAAGAGTTTCAGTAGAATATGGGGGAGCTGTATATTCAAAGATACCTGAATGATCTCAATTGTCACCTTTAAATTTTTAAGGTTTTACTCTTTCCTAACCAACTTTCTATTGTTTATATAAGAAACATGGATTTGTGGTAATGTAACAAATAGAGGATCAGATTCTTTTGGTTTTTAACTAATGAACTCTGTGAAAGTAGAGATAAAGATTTTTTTTTCTCATTTTTATACTTTATTTGGTACATTATGCATTATAAATAATAGTGAGGGTCAAAATGATTCAAACATACATGCACACAATACTTGTGAGTTTCTCTCTGGATTCTGTCCTACTCTCCTCACCCTCCTCCCCATATGTATTAATGAAATTGGTAGTGATTCCTTAATTTATGGTCATAGCTTTATTTGAATTGTTTCCTTCATCAGTTCTCCTTTTCCCCCTCACTTCTGTCTTCCCCTAGTCTCCTTTGATTATTCTACTGGTCTCCCTCTCTCTCTCTCTCCTCATTTATCTAAATTCTCTTTTGTTTCATATGAGAAAAAACCATTTGATCCTTGGCTTTCTGAGACTGGCTGATATCACTTAAAATAATATTCTCT
The DNA here is from genome assembly GCA_004027655.1 of Graphiurus murinus. Lineage (NCBI taxonomy): Eukaryota > Metazoa > Chordata > Mammalia > Rodentia > Gliridae > Graphiurus > Graphiurus murinus. The sequence continues at coordinate 28,365 of PVLC010013411.1, read as the reverse complement.
AGTATTTATTTTCCTGCAAATGATGTAAGTTTGTTCTTTTGTAGGAATGAGTAAGATTCCATTTTATGTATATACCACATTTTCATTATCCATTCAACTATTGAATGACACCTAGTTCCATAATTTGGCTATTGTGAATTATGCGGCTATAAACATGGATATGCAGGTATTACTATAGAATTTTGATTTTAATTCTTTTGGAAAGATACTGAGAAGTGATATAGCTGGGTCTACAGAAACAAATCCTCACACTTATAGCCAGTTGAGTTTTGACAAAGGAGTAAAAAACATATGCTGGAGAAAAAACAGCCCTTTCAACAACTGGTACTGAGAAAACTAGATATCCATATATGGAAGAATGAAATTAGACCCCAAACTCCCACCCTGCACAAAAGTCAACTCAAGATGGATTTTAAAAACCTGGAAATTATACTAGAAACCCTGCAATTGCTAGAAGAAAACCAAGGAACAACTCTTCAATATATAGACACTGGTAAAGACTTCCTCAATAAGACTCCCAAAACTCAGGAAATAAAACCAAGAATTAATAAATGGGATGACATCAAATTCAAAAGCTTCTGCACAGCAAATAAAACAAAAATAAACAAAAAACAATTGAGAGTCTGAAGAAAGAGCCTGCAGAATGGAAGAAAATCTTTGCCAGTCACTCTTCTGATAGAGACTAATATCTAGAATATGTAAGGAACTTAAAAAACCTAACACTAAAATAAAATCAATAAAAATGGGTGATTAAACTGAATAGACACTTCTCAATAGAAACATTACAAATGGCCAATAAATATATGAAAAAATGTTCAACATTATTAGCAATCAGGGAAATGCAAATCAAAACTACACTGAGATTCCATCTAACCCCAGTTAGAATGACAATAATCAAGAATACAAATAACATTAAATGATGGTGAAGATGTGGGTAAACAGGGACTCTTATATATGGTTGGTGGGACTGCAAATTAGTAATACCACTATGGAGATCAACATAGAAGTCCCTCAAAAGCAGGGAGTGGTGGTGCACGCTTGTAATCCCAGCATTCGGGAGGCTGAGACCGGAGGATCCGGGTTCGCGGCCAGCCTCAGCTACCTAGTGAGGCACTCCGCAACTTAGTGAGACTCGGTTTCAAAATAAAGAATAAAAAATAGGGCTGGGGGTATAGCTCGGAGGTAGAAGGCCTCTGAGTTCTATCCCCAGTACCGAAAAAAAAAAAAAAAAAAAAAAAAAAAAAAAAAAAAAAAAGAAGTCCTTCAAAAGACCTGGAATGGAACTACCAAAGATATTCTTTTAAGGCAGTAGGAAATTCCTTATTTGCTGCTTGTGGGTTTATGTAAGAACATGCTATTTTTCTTCTTTTAAGTCTCCAGTAATAATCTTCCTGACCATCCTTGGATTCTTTTGCTTGTTACACTATGTTTTGGAAATGACAACTCATTTCAGTAAAGCTGTACCTTTAGGAGGCACTTTATTCCAGGTGACTTTGAGTGGTAACTAAATTAGCTGTTTTATTACTGGTGACCTTGCTCTACTGATATTTAACCCTAGTGGCAATCAGGTCCTCACTTCTTTTAAGAAAACTCAGATTCTTGTTTTTGATTTATTTCATCTACAATTATTCCTGATAAGAAATTCTGTATTAGCCAAGGCTTCATTTGCTGATAACAGAAACTACTTCAGCTACTTTAAGTACAAGAAAATTAGATAGAAAGAATTATATGCTTACAAAATGTTCAAATTTTAGGGGGAGTAAGAACAAGATTGTGCCTCCAGGGCCCAACTCTTAGAATAATGTTGCAGAACAATTCTGCCAAGTAAATCACAAACTCTGCTGTAATCAAGAGGTTGAAGAATCAAGAATCTACCACCAACACTAGAGACTCAGAGCCATACCACACCTACTAGGTCTGATCCAGAAAGAATGAAATTACAACTTCCTTCCTAAAGTGGTACAAATTCAAGGGTCATGCCAGTGCATCAAATAGATAACACCTAAACTATAGCTGGAATTCTAGATATATGGAAATGTGCTTTTAACTCTCTGGCTTCTAGAATGAAAACTTTATGGAAATATCACATTTGTAAATTTGTAGTAAACTTTCAAAGAATGTTAAATATTTTTGTTTTTACAAAGAAAGTAGTATATCATAGGTCATTTGAGTGTACTCTACTGTTCAGAATAGGCTTGTGCCTTGGGTTCTTTCTACTTATGGTCCTTGTTAGCAGGGAATGATTTTTATGCACATGAATTTTATTTCCAATTGCCCTGTTGGCAGGTGTCTAAAGATTTTTGCACCTAATCCACTCACCTTCCTGTAATTTTGATGTAGCTTCTTATAGTTAATGGTTGAGTTCTTATTTCATGAGTTATTAAAATAAATTGTACAATTCTTATGCTTCTTCTGTTTGTTAAACCTATGTTAGCATTTTGTAGATAGTTAGAAGACCCTAAGCATATAGTGAATAATAAAATGCATTGTTATTTGATGTTCTTTTATAATATGCTCAAAGTATCTTAGGTTTCATATTGTCTCTGAAAAGTCACAGCTTCCTATGTACTGCTTGGTTTCATAAAGATTGCCTTGTTTATTATTAAAGAATGTGAGGGTATAAGCAGTGCTGAGATACATAGGCTCTTACCTAATAATAAAAACTCATATATTGATCATAAATGGTAAACTCAAGCCATTACTCTTAAATAGTGATCAGAATATTGACACAGCTGTACTGATGTGAACGAGAACGTAATTCTGAACATATTGACTTTCCATAGAAGGTTAAGGCTAGAAGGGATCTTAGATCTAGTCTAACCTCATTTCAGACCAGGGGAGACTGTGAAACCCAGTTGAAGTGAATTGTCCAGAGTGATATAGCTGGTTAAATATCAGATCAAAATGAGAAATCATTCCTGTTGAAGTTCAGTTCAGTACAGAATTCTAATCACTAATTCTAATCACTAATTCTAATTCTAAACACCTTCCCCTCTTAGCATTGTTAGTATTCACTACCTATCTGCCCTTTGCCCATGTTTCTTTCAGAGTACTAAGGAAATAAAAATGTTCAAATTAGTTTCAATATTGAAATATTTTGATGCTGTTTCAAATGAAGGTTTTGAAGAAGGTTTGTAAATGTTGTTTGCAGGAGAGTTTTCCCTACAATGGCAGTGTATCAACACTTTTTAATTTTTTATTTCCCAATAGTTCTTTTTTCATATTCATTGGAGTGGAGCAAAGGTGGCATCTGGTGATTAATTAGTTCAAATATGCTAGTTTCCCAAGGGTAGCCTGTTAGATACTTTCCAGGTCATTTAAAAAAGAAATCTATTGCTAGCCGGGCGTGGTGGCGCACGCTTGTAATCCCAGCATTCGGGAGGCTGAGACCGGAGGATCCGTGTTCGCGGCCAGCCTCAGCTACCTAGTGAGGCGCTCCGCAACTTAGTGAGACTCGGTTTGGGTGTAGCTCGGAGGTAGAATGCCCCTGAGACTCGGTTTGGGTGTAGCTCGGAGGTAGAATGCCCCTGAGTTCAATCCCCAGTACTGCTAAAAAAAAAAAAAAAAAGAAATCTATTGCTTATGTTTACAGGTGGTGGCACAATGAATTTAGATTGGTAGTAAGGGACCCAATGTATTTGCTATAGCTGCATCTGCAAGTCTCATTGCTACTATTATGTTATGATAATCTCCAGCAACAATTCAATTTTACATTTGACAACAGGTTTATGAGCACTTATATTTGATTCTGTACTCGGTTAGGCATTCCTTGTATTTATTTTTTATTTTGGTGGGGTGTACTGGGCATGCTGTACCACTACACTCCCAGACCTTTCTATATTTTATTTTGAGATAGCACCTTATTAAATTTCTGAGGCTGACCTAAAATTTGCAATTTTCCTGCTTTATCTTCTGAAGTAGCTGGAATTACAGGTGCATTCCACTGTGCCTGGCTTCTTTACATTTTTATACTTTAGCCTGCATTTAGCCCAATGTTCATGGAGAATTAATTTCTTTCTGATTCCTGAATATTTTTAAGTAAATTGGGTGCATTATGTAAACGGCAGCCACTAATCTTGTATACAACTGTGGACACAATTAGATCAAAGTCATTCAATTTAATCCATGAAGTTACCCTCCCCCCATGTTGGCATCAACTTACATGATAAAGTGTACATTGTCCTTTAAAATATTATTATACTGTTTTTTGTGTTTTTGTTTTTGTTTTTTGTTTTTGGTGCTAGAGCTTGAACCCAGAGTCATTCCACCTCCAAGCTACAACTCCAAACCTTTTTTATTTTTATTTTGAAACAAGGTCTCTCCAAGTTGCTGAGAGTATCACTAAGTTGCTTAAATTTCTGAGTGCCTCACTAAGTTGTTGAAGCTGGCCTCAAAATTGTGGTTTTCTTATCTTAAACTTGCAAGTATTGGAATTTCAAGCATGTGCCACCATGCCCAGCTATTATGCTGTTTTCATGTTTGAAAATTACTACTTGATCTTGGTACTGAAATAGTAGTCTTCACAAAATTCAGTGAAGCTAAGATAGAAGCTAAGATATTCTTGGCTGGAATCTTGATGGAAAGTTAGGGAGCATTTTATGTGAATGGACGCAGAGCCCTGGGTGAAGATATTACCAGATGTTTTTCATAGCAGATTTGGCCTTTTCTAGGTCTTAGAGCCATTAAAACCTAGGGGCAAAATTTTACTTGCCTTAATATAGCAGGAGCAATTGTTCAGTCTAGTCATTAAGAGACACTATTATAGATGCTGAAATCTCTACCTTGTAGGGTCCAGTAGTCAAGACAACACATTTCCCTTAAGCACATGCCATATGACTAATGTCATACAGGGTGCTCCAGGGAACCAAGAGAAGTAGAAATGGGCAAGGCCATAATGACCTGCCGGAGAAAGACAAGTACTCTTATTAACCATTTGTCCTCAGCTATAGAAAATAATGAATTTGAAGTGCTGAACTGTAAGATATACCCTGAACAATTATGAATGCTAATGTTCTGGTTCTCAAAAGGCTCAGAATATGGCTATTAGTAAAAGCAAAATTATACCTTATCATGTTTCCCTTTTTATTATTACCTAAAAGAGATCTCATGGGTGGAATGTCACCTTTAATCCTTTCTTGTGTCTATTATGCATTTATTGAACTTCTTTAATTGTAATCTTGAAAGTGTCAAGTAAATAGATTAAAGGCTGCCAATATTAATTTTTAAGTATATAACTGTTTCTAAACCTGTGAGCAGTTTATCTTCCTTCTTCTTTGGAAAACAAAAGAATTATCTCAGTGTTTTAATTTGATATTTTTCCATTTTAAATTTGATTCATTATTGTAAATACAGTACAAAATTATTTCATAAGAATATCTCACACTGAAAAATGAATAGAAATCTTTCAAAACTATTCTTATGACCTCTTCTTAATCTAGAGATGCAGTCTTCTTAGTTAATGGTTGGATCTCCAGGTTGATAAAATTTACAAAATTTGTCCCAAATCTATAATTTCACCCTTCATTCCTCATAGTCATAATCACTACCACATGCTATTTTTAAAACCATCAATCTGCATTGTACTCTGTGCTGTCAATTTCAATTGCTTATTTGTATACTAATACTGTCTCTTCCTCCCAGAAGAAAATTGTGTCGAACCACAGAAATGTAATGAATTAACTGTCCTATGAACCCTCTATAAGCTGGAATGTTGTAACTGATCCTTCGTTTGTTTCTGTTCTCTTTTTGTAGATGTGTGAAACTTTCACTAGAAACTTGGGAAAACCCTCTATATTCAGTCCTCAGGTCCAGACTATGGCTGTTCTTCCACTCTGTTCCTGACAGTCTCACACTTAGAACTTCAGTTAGGATCACTAACCCACCAATTCCATTAAATCAAGCAGAAGTACTCTTTTGCCCTTAGAGTAGCCAATAAAAAAAAAATAAAAAAAAAAAAGAGAGAGAGAGAGAGACAATTGTACAAGTTCCAGGCTTATGCTGGATCCTAACTGGCCAGGGCATCATGATGAATACTTAACTGATTTGGCTAAACTAAGCATTGTGCTCTGAAAGTGGCATCTTGTGTCAGGTTAAATGGCAAATAAGTAACTTGTGATTCCAAGGAGGTGCCTCTGTGGCTGGTCAAAAGCAGTGTTTTCTAAACCACTGTGCTGGGGGTCCAGACCTCACAGCTACTGATTCCACATCTAGATCTTACAAAGTTACTTTATTTACTCAAATGTTAATTGATAAATGTGATAAATATCATGACTGGAACATGGATCATCAGGAGAGTTGTTTCTAGAAATAAACTGATTTTAGGCCTATTGATGTAGAGCTAGACTAAGCTACTGCCCTCACTGACTTCTCACTTGAAATCTGCAATCACCATGTTGCACTGCTTTCATTCTTTACTCTTTCCCCACAAATTCATTCTCTTTCTTGCAACCAGGATGACATTTATATTTTTAATTTAATTAACAATTTATTTACACATATTTTCATGCATTTTGGATTTTCTTTTTTTCTATAATCACCTGTGTATCTGCTACATTTTTATTTTTATTTATTTAGTTTTATTGGTGTATTGCAATCATACATCTTTGTTAGGTACAAGCTGGTACAGGCATACATGCACACATTTCTCATTTAACCCTTCCCCAATTCTCTCTAACTCCCTCCCTCCTTCTCAAGTTCAGTTTAGTGATTGACTTTGATATGTTTGTGAAAGTACATCATGTGCATTAGGGTGTCCCCCCCCAGCCTCCAACGGCCAATCACTTTCAATTAAGCCACCTTCTTATGTCCCAATGTCTCCATAGCTTCTGCATATTAGGGAGAGTATACAATTTTTTACTTTTTGTGACTGACTAATCTCACTTAGTATAATGTTCTCCAGTTCCCTCCACTTCCCTGCAAATGACATGATTTTGTTCTTCTTTATGGCTGAGTAAAATTCCATTGTGTACATGACATATATTTTTTTAAATTTAATTTTATATTTAATATAATTTCATTGATGCATTGTAATTATACATCATAACGAGGTTCAGAGTGACACATACATGCACAAAGCACTTGGTGTTTCCATTTGGGTCCCATTCCGCTCCCTCTCTTTCCCCATACATGTTATTGAGATTGGTATTCATAATTTGTGTGTGTGTGTGTGTGTGTGTGTGTGTGTGTGTGTGTGTAGCATTATTTGAACTGTTGCCTTCATCAAGTCTCCCCCCACTCTCCCTTAAGCCCCCTTCAGGGCTCCACTGGAGTCTCTCCTCCTTTATCTGAAGTCTCTCTTGAATTCTAATTTCTATCTAGTTTCCACATACGACGGGAAATGTGACTCTTCACTCTCTGAGACTGGCTAATCTCACTTAGTATAATATTCTCTAGTTCTATCCATTTTCCTGAAAATGACATAATTTTATTCTGTATAGCTGAGTAAAATTTCATTTGGTGTATATACCATGAGTTTGTAATCAATTCATCTGTTGATGGACACCAAACCTGGTACTTATTTATAATTGGAGATCTAAATGGCACCTAGACTGGTGTCAATTTACAGATGGACAAGTATATTTGTGAGCTCATTCCTGAGAAATAATTAGCTTAATTTATATTGTTTGTGCCACTGTCAAAATAAAGTCTCTAAACAAATGACAGTGATTTCATATATGATCACCTTTAGGTAGTATAACACAGTCCCTAAGAGTTTATTTTAATGCTGTGTTAAAAGAGATTATAACTTCTTTTGTAATATGATGTGCTTGTCAAATGTTGATGCCTATGTGCAGCAGGAATTTCAAAAGCTATATTGAAGTTATAGATTTACTTATGAGCTATCACTGTTTGAGATTAATGAGAATAATTTAGATTACATCTTATAATGCCTTACTGTTATGAAAGTAGTACCTGTAGCTACAATAAAGTAGTACCTGTAGCTACAATAAAGTCCAGGAAAATTGGCAGATATCCTTTAAGACTTGAAAATGGATAAACTAGAAAACATTTTCTCTTAAGCATATGCACAGTTTTATAGATAGGATTCAAGTTACAAGACAGGAGATAATGTATGGCATGGGAAAGAGCTGTTACTCAAGAGATGTGATAGTTTGGATCTGGAATGTTCCCCAAAGGCCCAGGGTACAGTGCTCAGAGGTAAGGCTTCAGGAAAGTAGATGAATCATGAGGCCTCTAACCTCAGCAGTGGATTCACCCATTGATGGACGTGCTATATGATGGCTTTATTAGGAGGTGATGGAAACTGTAGGAGGTGGTTGCCAATTGTAGGAAGTAGGTCCTGGGAGTATATCTGTCCCCCCACCCCCCACTTCCCAGCTGCTATGAGGTTTGCTCTGCACCCTCCCAGTCACCATAGGCCTGGAATCAATGCAGCCCAGTGACCATGGACTGAAACCTCTGAAACCCTGAAAAGAAATTAATTCTTCCTCCTCTAAGTTAATTTTCTCAGATATTTTGTTTGTGAGGACAAAAAAACTGACCAAGCACCAATATATTCCATTTTATATTCTCATTGATCAGCTAGCTGGTCTTCGGGAATTTGTTGCCCTTTTTGGGGCTTGACTTCTTCATCTGTCAAATGAAAAGTTCTGAGTAGTTGAAGTCCAAGGATGTTATTTTTTTGTTGTTGTTGACTTTTTTAAAATCTCAGGTTTTAAACCCTTTACAGAATGGGAAAAAGAACAAAAGTGAAAGTCATAAACATTAGATAGTATGTGACATTTTTGCATTATTTTTATTAATTAAAAAGCTCATTTTCTATGATATTTTTGTTTATATGTAAAATTGGGCTTTAGTATCAAGTATCTAGCTTATAATTTCTCGTTTACTGAAGGCTGTCCTTCTTTGGAGCCTTATTTGTGGAAGGTAGTTATCCTCTCCATTCCTATCCTTACAGGATAACAAAAACTAGACAGCTGTATTGGGGTTATTTTCCTGGATATAGTGCCAAACTTGACATAGGATAAACATACAACTTATCATTCAAAGGTCATACTTTTAAGAGTGAAATGAAGGGTTAGTATTAATACTGCAACCACTGCTAACCTGAACTGTGAGGGAAGTTTACCTGGGCTGCAAAGGAGATGGATTTAATGTGTTCTTTATAGCTTTGCATAGTGATCACTACTCTTTTGGAAGTAGAGAGAGAAAAGATTCAGGTTTGAATAAAGGCAAAATTTTGATTCAAATAGATAAATTGTGAGTTTGCTTTTCATATGTAAAACAGAATGAATTATCAAATAGGAAGGCTCAAATTTGGTCAGAAATTCTGAAAAAGACAATTTTACATAATCCAACAGACCTGCTGAAATATGCTGTTCAGTTCCTCATCTTGCTTACCTCTGCATGAAAGGTCAAAAGTACCTCCTACTGTGATATGTCTGCAATCCCTGAAAGATTGATTAAATTTCTATATAATATGGAATTGCTGAATCCAGTGAACCGTAACTTATGTAATTTGTATTATACTTTATAAGTCATCTTTTAAAAGTGTTTAAGAATGAAACTTTCCCTTGGAGGCAATGGAAACCTGAAAATACTGGCTTTCTTTATGCTAACTTTTATAGATTGCTTGACTTGATTAAGTTTGGTGTAGATTTCTTAAAGGAATTAGAATGTAAAAACTGACTGAATTTGGGCATTTAAATTTTGGAATGGAAAAGTCTGAGAATAAAGAACATATTTTATGTTGCCAGAGAAACATAATCTTTCCGCATATAGTGAAAGCGTAGTCAACCTTCTTTGCAATCCCTTAATTCAAAAGGTATCATATGGGTAAGTTATAGAAACCTGTCTACTTTTGGAACATTCTATCATATCCTGAGTGCCTCTTAAATAGGACGCAATCCTGCAGCAGGAGAGCTGGGAAAGTCAGAGAATAGGACTTATTCTATTCATTCCCATGTATTATACTGCTTGATATATGGGAAATTTCCTTTTCTGTTCTCCACAGTTGTTACCTTCTCCCCAGCTGATAATTCTCAACTCATTTTGAAGGTGGATGTAGGGAAGTGACCAAGAAGCATAATATCTCCAAATAAGTCTAGAATACAGACCATCCTGTATGTTCAGTGAAGGACTTGCACAGATTGGAATAATTCTATGCCCTCAAGTAGCAGAGATTATGTCAGAGCTGCTTCAAAGCTATGGAGCTATTCCTGGAGATTCCTGAGATGGAAACATGCAGGAAAATACATACATCTGATAATTTCGGGGGGAAATATCACCAACATTCTGATCATCTGGAATGGAATCTAAATTCCTTTACATGGTTTTCAAAGTTCTGCTTCATCCTTGCCCTCCAGTCTTCAGCCCCATTTTCTATTTTACTTCCACCTTCTTTACCATCTTACATGTCTTCATATTTCTAGTGTTTGTTTTGCTACCTTTAGCCTCAAGCCTTTTGAATGTTCTAAATGTAAAGCTTCTGTATCTGGGTTCTTTCTCTCCATCTCTTTCAATCTGGTTAAATCCAGTTTATTCCGCTGATCTTGCTCAAACATCCCTTTTCCAAGAAAACCTTTCTTTACTAGGTCAATTCTATAGTTTATGCTTTTATTAGTTTTATATTGCTGCAAAACCAGTTACCACAAATTTATATGTTTAAGAGAACACAAATTAATGATCATAAGGGTTCCTTAGGTTAGGATACTGCACCTGTCTTATCTAGATTTTCTGCTCCACTCTCCCAAGGCTACAGTAAAGTAGTTGACTGAGCTGCTGTTCTCATTTGAGACTGAGTCTTTTTGTAGGCTCACTGATTGTTGGTAATATTAATTTCCTTGAGGTCGTGCCATTGAGGTCCCCTTTTTCTTGATAGCTGTTGGCCAGTGACTACTATCAGCTCCTAAAGGCTGTCTGCAGTTGTTTGCCACATGACTTCCATAGGATGATAACATGGCTGTCAGCTTTCTTTGAGTCCAGCAGACTGCATATTTCTGATGCTTGCCTTTTTATAAGTTTACTTATATTAGGCCGCATCCATCTAGGTACACCAAGGATAACCTCCTCTTTAATTAAGCCAACCAGTTAACAACCAATCATAGGAGAGGTAACTCATCTTATTTTATATCTCTGTCCTTGCTCAAGGAGAGAGGATTATATAGTGCATTTACTACAGGGGGCAGGGATCATGGAGACCTTAATGCTTTCTCATGTCATATGCCTTCTCTCTTTTACCACAAAACATAGTTCAATTGTACACTTATTTCCATTAATGAAATCTTCTTCACTAGCATGTACACCTTATGAGACTAGAGAATACAATTTTGAGAGGTTCTCTTTGCTCATTAGTGTATCCTTGGACATTAACACAATGTTTGGGCTCAATAAATATTTAAATAAATGAAGGGTTTTTATTGATTGAATAAATTAATTACTGAATTGAAAATTCTATAACTATCTGGCACTGGGTAGTCATTCTTTGATCTACACATTCCAAAAGCCTGTCCATTGAAATACGGAAGCTTAACATCAAACATTAGGCATCTATATTGAAGTCACAAGAAGGACTGCCACACAATGAAGAAAAGGCTCCTTGGTCTCCAAGAGGAAACCATTTTATTGTAAGCTGACTTAGTTCCCAAAAGAGGAGTCTATTTTGTTGCAAGCTTGCCTGACATTGTGTATAGCAGTTTCTTATTAGAATAACTTTCAGAGCCAGAACGTTCACCAGCTCTCACTGCAGGAAGGAACATCAATAGGAAAAGTGAGTAGAGCCCATATGTCTCAGTCCATTTAGACTGCTATAACAAAATATCATAGATTGATTGGCTCATAAACAACAGAAATTTAATTTTCACGGTTATGGAGGATGTAAGTCCAAGATCAGGGTACTACCATGGTAGGGTTCAGTTGTGGCCAGGCTTGCTAACTTAGCCACTCAGAAGACTCTGTCCTACCATATCACATGCATTCTAAGGTGTAAAGATTTGAGTAAATTCAAGCCAGTAGAAAAAAGTTGGAGGAAAAATGCAATGAACAACTTTGCAACCTTTATATAGATTAACTAAATATATTTTTTAAATAATGCATTTATTTTGAGATGGGGTTCTCACTATGTTGCCCAAGCTAGTTTTAAACTCCTAGGCTCAAACAATCTTCCTGTTTCAGTTTTCTGTATAGCTGGGACTATGGCACCTGGCTTTAGATTCATTATTTTTTTGCATGGTATTGAACCTGGAGACATTCTATCTGTGAGCTACACTCCTAGCCCTGAGGATTGAACCCAGAGATAGTCTACCGCTGAGCTACACTCCTAGCCCTATTTTATTTTTTATTTTGAAACAGGGTCTTAGTCGGGCGTGGTGACGCATGCTTGTAATCCCAGCATTTGGGAGGCTGAGACCGGAGGATCCGGGTTTGCGGCCAGCCTCGGCTACCTAGTGAGGCACTCGGCAACTTAGTGAGACTCGGTTTCAAAGTAAAGAATAAAAAATAGGGCTGGGGGTGTAGCTCGGAGGTAGAATGCCCCTGAGTTCAATCCCCAGTACCACAAAACAAAAAACAAAAAACAAAAAACAGGGTCTTCCTAGGTTATTGAGAGCCTCTCTACCTGCTGAGACTGTCCTTGAATCTGTGATCCTCATGTCTCACTTTCCCAAGGAATAGAATTACAGGCGTGAGTCTCCACTCACCTGGCTTTAGATTTATTAATTATTAACATTTCATCATATTTTCTTCTCTCTCCTCTATCTCTGTCTTTCTCTCTGTGTATGTGTGTGTGTAGTTTGCTGAAAAATCTGAAAGTTAGTTGCAGATTTGTTCACTACTAAATCCTTCAGCCTCTATCTTATAAGTATACAGACATTTTTTCTACCTATGGTACCATTGTCATGATCAAGAAATTTTATATTAACGAAATAAAAGTACTTAATATATAGTCTATATTCAAATTTTCCAATTGCCTTAGTAGTGTCTTTTATAGATTTTATAGTGACCTTAAAAATATCTAATTTTGTAGGGCATTTTGAAATAAAAGTCGGAATGTAAGATATCTAAAGTACCTTGAGAAAAGTGTATAGAATAGGCATGTTTGTGTAGTTTTCTTAAGAAACTAATTGTTTTTGTCTTTCCAATGATAGGAAAGCACAGCTATCAATCAAGAATATGTCAGAAGCTTTTGGATGCATTGTAATAGCTTTTACTTAATGGAGTTAGAGTGATTTTTTGCCTTTAAAGCAGGTCCTCACTTATTTGATGCTAGCTTTCATGTTTAAATTGTATTCATACTTGATCTTTTGGCCAAAGCAGCAAGAGACCAGTTTAAAAAAATCTATTCCTCTTAATTTAAAGGCAGTGATTAAAGGAGATTCAGAGCTTTGAAACTGTTGTGAGTATTCTACTTAAGAAAATAAACACTAATTGAAAGGGCTAATCAAAAACTCATCATCCTGAAGGGCCCTTGGATGGTTCACAAGTGTGCAGCTTAGGCAGACAAGGTGCTCTTATGAGGACCTCGTCATTCTCAGTAGAGGGACCTTAAGCTATGTATTAAATGAGTCCCTGTAATGAGTGAGACTATTTGTAATGACAAAACATAATGGCCATTAACTTCCTTCATAATTTTGCATAGTTTATAGAAACAATTCATCCTCAACCAGCAACAAAAACTTTTATGTTGTAACATTTCCTTCAAGAAAATCTTGCTTTTGCCAATCTGTAGTCAATGTGCATATAATTCTATCACATGATTTCTGCAAGTACTCAGTAAATTAGTAGTTATTTTTCTCAAAGTTATTCTCCTTAAAAGCACACAAATAATTAAATTCTGTCCCATTTACTGTAGTTATAGAAGGGTTTCACCTATCCTGGTAGAGCTACCTTTGTGCCTCCAGGGGCTTATACAAAATTCACAAATGAAAAAGAAAATTGAAGATGCTTTTTCTGATAATTCTGGATGAGTCAGAAAATTTCCTAAAAAAATAAAGCTTCCTGTAAATGGAATTTTCCTCTCACCAGACTATGAATCAGTATCTGTTGGCTCTAATGATTAATTAGTGAAAAATAATTCTAACAATTATTATATGATAAGAAGGTCACTATTCAGTTGATAATAGGAGAGGGGGCTTACTGATTACCTGGAAAGCTTGCTTTTGAGATTGCTGCTGTTAGTGGAATTTTTTTGGTCAAAATGTATATGTGCAAAACAAGGTTGAGTGAGCAAGGCTGGAATGCATTGATCTATAGAGCCCAAATAACCTGATATGGATGCTTAAGGTATTATGAAAAAAAATTATGCTCAGTGTGCATGAAAATGTTGTAAAATTTGATAGCAGGGAGGATTCAGTTTTCTTCACTGTGTGCTATATCATCCATTTAAAACTGCTTCAGTGTTGCCTTTTGTTTCTGTGCTCCTATTGACCTTTTTCACTATTATCATATTAAATTTAATAAAATGCACAACTTCATTACTTTTACCAAATTCTAAATTACATTGGCCAATATTTTTTTTCAAAGCTGTTACTACATTCTGATGCTTAATGGAATTGAGATATTCAAATCTTGCTATGGTAAATTTTTAGAAGGTATAATCTTATTCTTTCATTTGTATCAAATTTTTGTAGAGTTCTAAGTTTGGTATAGATTAACTAGCATTGGTATGTATGTGGAAATACATTTCATAGGGTTTTCTGAGCAAGCACCAGTATTTCTATATGTTTACTGGGGGGGGGGTTGTCTTTGTGTCTCTGACACTCATTTATGATTGTTTTAGTTCATTTGCACTATTGTAACAAAATACAATAAACTGAAATTGTCTTGGTTCATTTGTACTGTTATAGCAAAATACAGCAAACTGGGTATTATAAACAGTAGAGATCTATTTCTCAAAGGTTTGAGAGATGGAAAATTCAAGATCAAGGTGTTGGTGAATTTTGTGCCTGGTGAGGACTCTCTGGTTCATGGGTAGCACCCTTTAGCTGAGGGATGTCTCTTGGGTCTCTTCTATAAGAGCATCAATCCCATTCATCACAACCCTGTTCCCATGACACCATTATCTCCCAAAGGTCACAGCTTTTAATACCATCAACACATGAATTATAAGGGAATAAACACTTTCAAATTCCCAGCCCTCATATTTCTGGTGAGCACATTGTACAGAAATGGAATTTTTCAGAGGTCATAGGATTTAGTTCTTTCCTGAATGCTTCATCTGCAGAAATTCAAATAGGACACCAGGGTTATTTTGATAGAGCTTTAGAAAGCCCTTATCAGAGCACCACGAAATTATTATAAAGTCATCAAGTTTAAGTATGTGAACCATATGGCCCTATTACTAGGGTCAATGACAAGATTACTGTTCAACTGGCTAACCTTTGAGATTGAAAGGAGGGACTATTGATAATTAAGATAATAGGTATAATTAGAACTGTGCAAGTAAACCAGAATGTAGGGTCACCCAGAAATAACTGTATCTATTGTATAGGATTCTTGTAAAGAGTCAACAACAAAACGTATAAAACAACTAGTTGTCATGTGAGAAGCATTCAATAAATGGTAGCTGCTTAAGTTTTTATTTTGCCTGCCTCCTATTTTGGCCAACAAAGCTGTGAAATCACAATGAGTTGTTTATTCTCTTTATCTTCTAATAGATGATTCTAGATCTACTAGAGGCAATGAGGATTTAATAATCTAATCATATAGGGGTTCCTTTGAGAGGGAAAGTAGACATATATGTCTACTGAAGTGATTCACTACAAGAAGAAGGGAAATATGTTTAAAATTTGAAAAAATATATGAGGCAACTCATTCAGTGTCTTGAATAGACCTTACCTCCTTAGCTTAATAATTACTTGAACATGAAGCTGCTTCTACCAAGTGGTTATATCATAGCTCTTAAGATTATTGGAGCAGGAAAAATTGACAACAACTAATGTATTAGATTAATAGTTCTTTAAGGCAGAGGTTTTTCTGTTACTAATTCTATATGCTCATTACCATACTTAGTACACAGTAGGTACTTAATAAATATTGGTCAAATTAATGAAAATATGAATAAATGGTTCTTAGAAGCTAAAATTCAATGTTATGAGGCAATGGCCTCTAGCATTACCCTGTAAACAAGGCTCCATCATGGCAGAGCATTTCCCTAAACTCCAACTAGAATTTTTAAGGCTCATAGAATCGAAGAATTCAGTGATTTTATAGCTAGGTGCCAAGTCTGAGATTGTTTGCTATTTAGATTTGTTCTCTCTCTTAATTGATTATAAAAAAATAAAGCTGATCTGCCAATTATCTCAAAAAGGCTTCCTGCTGCACACTCTACAAATTTGAAACATGGAAGTGCTGTGTGTAGGTTTAATTGCTATGTGCAATATCAAATTGTTTATTTTTATTAAGAATCTTTAAGTATTATTGAAAATTGTATACAAATGTGTTTGTTTTCATATATTGAAGCAGAAACTATAAATTTTACATATCACTTCTATAGTACAGACATGTTACTAAAGGCTTCACATTAACTAGTTGTCTGGCACATGTTATCACCTCTGATGCAGCCTGGATTAATGAACCTAATGCTTTTTTAATATTAGGGAAAATATATGTTGTATCATTTACAGTTTTTTTTTTTTACCATTCAGGGATTGTGTGTTGATTTGTTCCAATATAGAGCAGTCAGTCGTATAGCTTTTATTTCTAATTTTCTGTCCCAAATCTTAAATTCAGGAGACTCTATGCTTGAGGGCAAAGAGTTAGCAGAGGGTACCACCTAACTTGGTGGTCCATGTCTCAGGGGGAAGTCTTCCTCACCCCACCATGTTTGATTGCATTGCAATGGGAAAGCCTAGCCTATAACTTGTGAGGGCTCGAAATTGTTGCCTTTGAAAGGTGGAGATTGTTGAAGGGCTATGCTTAGGGGTTGAGGTTCAGGGCAGGGTGTTAAAAATCTTCATCAGTAGGAATTTGTGTCACCTGGATCATAGAACTATATGTTGGGGCAGACATAGCAATGATGAATTTTGGCATTTCTTACTTCTAATTTTAGTCCTAATCAGAAACTGATGGAATGTTGATAATTGTCTCCCTGAGCCAAAGAAAGGAGAAAGACTCTTTGTGTTTGGGGTCCTTTCTTTATATCTTTCCTTTTCCCTCATGTATAAAACCTATCTGCCTTGTTCTTGGAAGAAAAAGAAGCTAGAATTCCACATCTTCTTATTTATAAAACAACTGATGAGACATGAACACAAAATGTTATCCAACTTCAGCTCCATGTGCAAAGGATATTCAATTAAAATGAACTGAAAAATGTTTTTACTATTTTAAAATTGTGATTTTCATGTGCATGCTGTAAAAATGTATCACAAGACAATGAAAATGGCCAAAGTGGCATAAGCATATCTAGAAGAAGGGTTACAGGGGGTATTGAAACACCAATCATACTAGGAAGCCAATTAAACTTAAGATGACTTTAGGTCAGTTAGCAAGTCTGTGCTTGGTAAAAGCAACCCTCTTCTCAGAGTTTGTAGGTATTATAGATGACTGATTAAGATTTGCATTTTTTTCTTCCTGGCATAGACCATCTTTTCCCAAGTGATAAGAGTTCAGGACTCTCTCATAGGGTTGGCATAATGTATTGCACTCATTTCACAGTGTAAAGTTTTTGCTTAGGTGGAAACTGGAATAGTGTTACATATCACAGAATTAATCATTCACAGTAGTTTAATTGTTAAAGAGAGTTTAGTGCACAAGCTACCAGAGTTGTAAAGAAGCCAATACTGCATATTGCATATTGTTATTAATTCCTCTATCCTAGTTAGGCACCAAAATAAAGAAATACCTCTGGGGATGTGCTCCATTTTGTTTTTTTACACATCTGTAAGATTAGGAAGCAATAGTGGATACTTGAAAAGCAAATATAAACAATTACATTCATGTTAAATCATCCTTTAGACATGTATGAACACGAATAAAACTAATTTTTTTTTTTTTTTGTGGTACTGGGGATTGAACTCAGCAGCATTCTATCTCCAAGCACTCCCAGCCCCAGTTTTTATTCTTTATTTTGAAACCAAGTCTCACTAAGTTGCAGAGTGCCTCACTAGGTAGCTGAGGCTGGCCGCGAACCCGGATCCTCTGGTCTCAGCCTCCCAAATGCTGGGATTACAAGTGTGCGCCACCACGCCCAGCTCGAATAAAACTAATTTAAACATTTGATCAATAAATAATGATAGATGCTATTTTCCATTGTTCTGTGAATTCTGACAAGTAAAGGGCAATTACATGCTAAGAATAGTAGAAAAATGTGAATGTATTAGATATATTCCTTATTTGAGCAATGAGATTTCTTAATAAGGAAAGATATTAGAATACTTTATGAAGTTTATGCACTTGTAATTTGATGAGACTTTGTCAGACCCTTCCTTCTACTTTTCATAATTGAGAGGCTTTTACCCACAATGAAGTGTTGAATCAGATATACCTGGGCTTAATGGACTAACTATTTTAAAGATTGGCCATGGCTTATGCAAAATATGAGCAATCCTTAGAACATTTTAAAGGCTTCCTGCCACAAATTGCTTTTGCAATTTTCATTTCATTTTTAACTATGAAGTTAAGGCATTTGTAGTTATTTTTATTTTAAATTGCTCCTGCTGTTGTTCTCCTCCTAGGAAGTAGCCACTATTCTTTTTCCTTTCTCCTGGCTATTGTAATCTTTCTCACATGAATAAAAACAAAATGGTTTATTTAAAAAAGAATTTTTTTAAAGTCCTCCCTTGCCGTTGCAAGGAGAATGCCTTGCCATTATCAAATTGAAAAAGGCATAATGTAGTACAGTTACAAGTAAGTTTTATCAATGAGTGTTTTCCTTGTTGTTCTCATTTTCCAGAAACTCTTTCTGCTGCATGCTTTAACATCTGTGGCTGAAAAAGTTAATTCTGAAAACAAAGTCCATGCAGAAAGGCAGGTGATTGATAAAGGAAAAAATTAAAATTGGGTACCACTGGCACCATCTTTTACTTTTTGACCCACTGGAGCCCTGATACAAAGTAATTGTTTCTGTGATTCTTAGACCTTCATCAATCAGATGTAAATTGCACCATGCATGATTGGCTGCCTTTCCCCATAGAGAGCTGTTGGCCGCCAACTGCTGCAGAGACACAGCAGAGCAGCAGCCTGTCCGTGGCCTCTCTGGGACTGCAAATGGAGAGATGGAGTTGAATTTCAACCACAATAGTGTGCCGGAGAATTCAGCCAGCACCCTTCCAGAGTTTTCATTTAGGGCACTAGAGACATTTTTCAAAGTGGGTATAATGTTAGTCAAATCTTGTGTGGCCAAGGTTTGATTTTTAAACATGGTTTCAGACTAATCTAAGGATGCTAGCACACAGAGCACCTAGCAGACAGCAGGAATGAACATGAAATTAATCTCAAGATTGAATAGGGAAAAAGAAATATAGGTGTTCTCTAAAACATATTTCCTAAGATACTATATGCATCTTTAGAGGCAGTAGTAATAATATAGCTGAAACTTAATTAAAGTAATATGAAAGACCCCAGCCAGGAGACCTTGTGACCATATGTGTAGCTGACTACTGAATTTAGCCCCAAGAAATATGAAATATACTTTTCATCTTATAGCAATTTACCATTTCAAAAAACTTGGATTAGGAGGTTACTAGAAAACAAGGAGTTACTTTACTTCATATATAAAGAAAGAAAGATTCGAAAATGTAGAAGGGAACCCTTTCAAAGACCCTTCACAATTAAATTATAAACATATATTGGAATATGAATTGGAATGACCTAGATATATGTGAAATATAAATATTTTACCATAAGTCATTCATATCTTCTTGTATTTGTCTTCAGTATAAATTATTTGTGTTTGTGAATTGCATTTTTAAAACACTAATCAATATTATTTAAAGAAGACAGTCTCTTCTGAGAAGAAAGTTCTACTTGACCCTTACTTCTAGGGTCAAGGACTCAGATTACTTGTGCTCAAATTTTGATTTAGTTCCTCTGTGACTTTGGCGAAGTATTTAATCTGTCCCATCTTTAGTTTCCCCATCTATAACATGGGCACAATAATAGTTCATATCTTGGTAGTTGTGTGCAATAATTTAGGCAATTCACTTCTAACAGTGTTTGATGCTTAACAAATGTTAAGTATGTGTTAATCATAATTATTTTACATGTATTACATCTTTAATTGACACATAAACAGCTTCTTAGAAATTTCCTCTAGGTATCTAGGGGCACATATTGCTGTAAAACACAATGCCTGATTCTGTAGCAGCAGATATCTGCTGTGATTGAGAGTTCCTTTGTAATTATGCTGCTAGCTCTCTTTACCAGTTAACAATATTTACTTCATACTGTTTGAGGACTATATAAATACATAATTAAATGAGATGGCATTTGTGAAAGTGCTGAACAGGGTCTGATTCACAGTAGGTTCTAAGTAAATATTAGACTTTTCAGTATTTTCCTTTTGTGTAGGGAAAAGGAACCAATATTTAATGTTCCAAGCAAAACACTTTTTCACCACACTACTAAAGCTTGAGACACTCCTTTGAACTATGTAAGAATTATTATTTTTTAACTTTTTTTTTTTACTTATGGCAATTACATCCTAGCCCTCTGGAGCCTTTATTTGAAGGTATCTCAGTGGTGGTTTCTGCCTTAGTCTAAAGGCAGAAGGACATTGCAATGTGTCAGTGAAGAAAATCAGTTCTAAAGAAAGGCAGTAACATATACAAGGTACCTTCTAGGGACTATTATTGGTTAGTTGTGTGGAAACTAGCACCCATGTTGAGAAAACCTATTTGCCAAGGAGGTGAAGGTGGCCCCTTAGAGCTAAATGCAGCCTCCAGCAAGTAAAAACCAGAATCCCTCAGTCCCATAACATGAGGAAGTGAATGCTGACCAAACCCACATGATCAGGGAAGTGAATCCTTCACCAGTCTAGCTTCCAGATAAGGATACAAGCATGGCCAATATCTCCTGAGACTCTGAGCAGAGGTTTAAGCCATTGCAGACTTCAAGTCACCAAAATTGTTATATAGTAAATGGATCTTTTCTAAGGCCACTCTCTTTGTGGTAATTAATTATGCAACAATCAATAAAACAAATATAGATTCACCCTCATATAATATTAGGATAGAGTCCTTGACTTATAAGGAAATGGATTTTAATTTAAATACCAGTGTTCTTGGACTAGAAATTACCAAAGTATAATTTATATGCAGTTAAAATAAGTATCTTCTCTCTTATCGGTACCTAAAATGATGAGTTTGAATCTTTGCTATGCCATTACCTATTTGGGAAATGTATTCTCTCTGAGCCTTAGTTTCTTCGCCTGGAAAATGGAAATAAAGCTATCTAATTTTAGGATTGTAAGGATTACCTGAGATAGCAAAAATCATTAGCATAATGCCAACTGAAAAACAGATACTACATAAGTATCTATTTTTATTAACAATATCTGGGGACTACCCTGTCTGTATTTTAAGGATTTGTAGAATTCCTGTACAGGTAGGACAACAAGAAGTAGAAGTGAAAGCAGTAACATAAATTCATACAATTTTGTGTGTGTGTGTGTGTGTGTATGTGTGTGTGTGTGTGTTAGTGTGGTGCTAGGAATTAAACTCAAAAGTGTTCTATCTCCAAACTATCCCACCACACTTTTTATTTTTTTGTTTAGAAACAGGATCTCTATAGGTTGCTGAGAGTCTCATTAAGTTAAGGTTGGTCCTAAACCTGCAAACCTTCTGTCTCAGCCTTTCAAGTACTGGAATTATAGCCTTTTGCGAACATGCCTAACTTACAATGATTTTTTGATCATGAGGACTACTTTATGATAAAGAGATTTGATCATTGGCATCTAATATAATAAGAGACAATGTTATTGTGCAAAAGATTGTTTTTTTTTTTTTTTTTTTTTTTGCAGTACCGGGGATTGAACCTGGGGCATTCTACCTCAGAGGTATACTCCCAGCCCCATTTTTTTTATTCTTTATTTTGAAACAGGGTCTCACTAAGTTGTGGAGGACTTCACTAAGTAGCTGAGGCTGGCCACAAACCCAGATCCTCTGGTCTCAGCCTCCCAAGTACTGGGATTACAAGCATGCGCCACCACACCCGGTCAAAAGATTGGATTTTAAATTAAAAAAAAAAAAAAAAAAAGCTGAATCCAATAATATTTGTTCAGGAAACTTTACTATGTGAAAATTAAAATTATAGATTCAAAGGAAAAGAACCCCCAAGCCTTGTCTGAAACTTTTTACAATATCCATTAGTTTTAAATATTATTTTTATTTTATTTTTTATAATTTTTTGGTGCATTACAGTCTCACATCATAATGTAGTTCATAGGGATGTTGATAAGCTTTCTCCTGAATCCCTCCCCACTACCCTCTTTCCCCATACAGGATATTGAGGTTGACAATGGCATTCTTACACATATACATGTCAATGGAAATGTTTCCTTCATTAATTCTCCCTCCCTCCTTTCCCTAAACCACCTTCCTGGCTCCACTGGAGTTTCTCCTCTATTTATCTAAAGACCTTCTGTTATCCCAATTACTTTCTAGCTTCTGCATATGAGAGAAAACATATGACCCTTCACTATATGTGACTGGCTAATCTCACTTAACATAATGTTCTTCAGGTCCATCTATTTTCCTGCAAATGACATAATTTTGTTCTTCTTCATTGCTGAGTAGAATTCCATGGTGTGTATATCCCATAATTTTGTAACCCATTCCTCTGTTGATGGACACCAAGGTTGTTTCCATAATTTGGCTCTTGTGAATTGTGCCATTATAAACATAGATATGCATGTATTAGTATAATATTCTGATTTCAGTCCCTTTGGAAAGATTCCCAGGAATGATATAGTTGTATCATACCATTCCCAATATCCACTTAAAAGTTAACATTAGCTATTTTTTCCCTTGTATACCAGATACAACAATAGGAAATTCTGATGATTCCTTTTTATCAATTAATACATACATTTTGTACATTGTATTTTAGGAAATGCCAAATACTTGATCTGTACTCTAGTCAGCTTTCCATCACTGTGACAAAATACTTAAAATAATCAAATTGTAAAGAGAAAGGATTTATTTTGGCTCATGGTTTCAGAGGACTCTATCTATGGTCACTTGGCCCTGTTGCTTTGGACCTGTGGCAGCACAGCATGCCATGTGGGAGTGGTGGCAGAAGAGGACTGTTTACTTCATGGTGGCCAGGAAGCAATGATAGAGGAAAGGACCAATATCCCCTCCAAAGGCACTCCCCTAGTGACCGACTTCCTCTCACTAGGACTCACCTCTTGAAGGTTCCATCACATCCCCATAACACCACAAAATGGCAACCAAGCCTTCAAAAAATGGGACTTTGGGAGACATTTGAGAGCCAAACTATAGCACATTTTTTGAAATAAGCAATTTTTTTATCTTTAAATAGTATTTTCTCTGTATTGCAGTACAACTAACTAAAGATCCTTTTAAGAGATAATTTATAACAAGTAACCCATAGCAGCTCCTAGAATCTTCTTCCTTATAAATTTAATTACTTATTCATTTATTCATTATGATTTTTTAGTACCTACCTGTGTTAGGCAGCTTTTTGTTGCTCTGACCAAAACACCTGACGTATACAATTTAAAAGAGGAAAAGCTCCAATGTCAGAAGTTTCAGCCCATGGTCAGCTGGCTCCATTGTTTTGGGCTTGAGGTGAGGCAGAGCATCATGGCAGATGGTGTGGTGGAGGAAAGATGCTCAGCTCATAACAGCTAAGAGGAAGACAGAGAGACAGAGAGAGTCTGGGATAAAGAATACCCTTCCAGACCATATCCCCAGGGACCTACTTCCTCCAAACATTCCTTACCTGCCTGTAATTTCCACCACTTCCTAGTAATCCATTCAGATATTCGTTGATCTATCCACAAATGACATCAGAATCCTTATGATCCAATCACTTTCCCCAAAGACTCACCTTTGAACATTGCTGTGAAGCAAACCTTTAACACATGACTTTTTGGAAGACACTTAATATCCAAACTCTAACACTACCCTATCTAATACACTGTCCCAGATATTAGCAATAATGGGTGAACTGTAAGATGTCCTATACCATGACTTTTCTCACTCTCCCAGGATTTAAACCTCTTTCCTTCAATAGCAGTTCAGCAGAATGAAGGACCATAAATGGCTTAAAAAGAGCACTAAGATATGATATTCAGCAATACAAAATAAGAAATTAGCTTTATTTAATTCTTTTTTCTGAAATTCAAAGCTGTACAGGATACTATATCAAAACATATGTGAATAGTAGCATATGAATAAGTATATACATAAATATTTGAGGGTAAAAGTCAGATTTTATTATTCAAGGTTTTACTACATACACTCTTGTTTTTTCCCCATTCAAAAAATTGCAAAGCAAATAAACATCAGATATTCACACACTGATGGATGTTTAATAATCAATTTTAAGTTCTTGCTTATTTTAGGCCCTCAGACATATGAACTTACTTAATTTTTTATGGTTAGGGATATAAGAAAGTTATAATTCAATACCTATAAATATATAATTATCCACTGCATATTGTTCTGAATGTATGAGTAGAAACACAGATAGGTTATATGTATTTTTCAGAGATGATGGCCCAAGGATAGTGATATGCAAATAAGGCTGAAAGATATTATGGTAGATTGTATTATTCTAAGACATATTTGCTGCCGTTTCCTGTTGGCTTCTCTCTGCTAGAGAATTATACTTTTCACCTCATTGACCTCAGACTTAGCATGACACTCTGGTGAATGTAAGATGGTGAAAATGATGAGCACCACTTCCCAATTGAAGCTTTCAGAGCATCATGTAGTTCCACATCACTGTTAGCCAAGAGACTGTAAGACCACATGTCTATTAGCTATTCTTTCTTCAGCATGGCTTTTACAAGGAAGAGGGTATTACTGGGGTTATAGTCAATCCCCAAGTAATAAGTAATGCAAGCAAGAAAGAAACATTTTTTTTTAAGTGTTTGGGATTTGGGAGTTTTTATTATTGCAGTGTAATTTAGGATAAACTGAAGGATACAGACAAGCGTAATAACTAATGAGTAGTTTCTATTGTAGTTTCTAAAAAAGAATGACATTTCTTGTTTTATTCTGATCTCACAAAATCTTCAGAATTATTTCATAGGTTATGAATGATCACATCTTAACAAAACACGTGGTGCATACCTGGAATTCTATACTTGGGAGGCTGAGACAGTAGGACTGCAGGTTTGAGGTAGCATGTGGTAATGTAGTGAGACCTTGTTTCAAAACTAAATATTAAAATAGGGCTGGGGGGTATAGCTCAGAGGTAGAAGATTCGTGGGTTCAATTCTTTGTGCCACAAACAAACAAACAATCTCTATTTTACAACTGAGAAAAAATGCAGTTCATCAAGTTTTCTCAGAATTATTTAGCTAACGAGATAAATGAAATTTGACTAGGAATATAAGTCTATCTAGTATCTAAGTCTCTCCCACAAAGTATGCCTCATGAGGCTTTAAAATTAGATATAATATAATGCAAGTGCACTGTATTCTTTTTTTTTTTTTACAAAAGTATAACTCATGTATAGTGGCACACACATATAATCCCAGTACTATGGTTGTTGAAACATTAGGATCCTAGGTTTGAGGCCAGTCTCAGTTATTTAGGGAGATCCTCAGGGACTTAGCAAAACCCTATTTCAAAATAAAAATATAAAAAGTTCTGTGGGTATAGACTGGAGGTAGAATGCCCCTTGGTTTAATCCCTAGTACCAATAAATAAATAAATAAATAAATAAATACATACATACATACATACATACATACATAAATAACTCAGGTTCTCAACTGCCTGATATATGTATACTTCTACTAGCAAGATAAAAGCTGAAACTTAAACCATCGTCTCCTTGAATTAGAATTCAAATCTATAATCTATATTCATGATCTAATTGCTCCTGTTTGTGTGGCGGTACCTAGCTATATATACATATGTAAAAGTATGCCTTTGCATGTATGGAAAATATAGGTTGCATAAGTCATATATATATATATATATTTCAGATTAGGACAGTAAACTTCAATATTAAGAGTTAATTTACTGTAACATACAGTTTTACCAATATGGTAGCCTAGTACCTATACAAGAAATAAAAGCATTCTGACTTATTATTTTGAGTACTACAAAATAATTTTGGTTTATATGCTGTGGATTCTTGAATTATATTGTGTTATTTATAATTGATTTTTTTCTTAATATATAAAATATAAATAAGATAATCTTTTTTCCTAAGTCATCCCTAAGATGACTTGCAATTTGATATTTAATTTCTTGTTTACTTTGCCATTTAAATTAGACAGTCTCTATTTTTATCCAATTGAAAATATCATTATACCACATTCAGAGAAATAATTTGGCTTTAATAAATGAAATATATACACATCATAGTTTTATTTTTTAAGTTAGGAGTATTCATTTTATTTATTTATTTATTTTTTTGCAGTACTGGGGATTGAACTCAGTGGCATTCTACCTCCGAGCTATACCCCCACCCTATTTTTTATTCTTTATTTTGAAACAGGGTCTCACTAAGTTGTGGAGTTCCTCACTAGGTAGCGGAGGCTGGCCGCGAACCCGTATCCTCCGGTCTCAGCCTCCAAATGCTGGGATTACAAGCGTGCGCCACCATGCCTGGCAGGAGTATTTATTTTAAAATAAGAAATTAAAAAAAAAATTCCTTTCCTGAAATTGTGCATCAGCAAGCCTTGTAAATATATAAATGTGCCATGAAGCCTATTAATAGGCATTTTGTTTACATATTTTTATCTCAATTATCTATGCCCATAGGACTCATTCAATCAATTTTTCACTAAGTAGTTTTCAAAATATAATTACTCTTATGGGTAGGTCTATGAACAGCAGTGTCATTTACACTATAGTTCACTAATTGCACTTCGAAGCTATTATAATGAATTATACCAGTACATTCTTCAAGAAGATCAGCTAATGCTAATCATTTGTATCACATATATCACTTAGAAGAGATCCATCCATAAAAGCCTTTCATTTACAGCCTCATTTCTTTTTAATTCTCTTGTAATGCAAGTTGCAGCTGTAAATACATACAGCATGTGCTTCTGTTACCTATTAGACCAGTGGACTGATTATGAATTAAGTATTAATATTTAGAGACAAATGATTTTTTATAGCAGGAATTATTTATTTAAAAATTCTGTGTAATAATTATTATTAAATAGTAAATGATTATATATTATATATAATCTATATATGGATCACATTTTAAGAGCTTACATAAAATCTTCTTTTCTCTAATATTTTAAAATAATTCCTTTTGGTGTTTCTAAACCACGTTTCCTTCTATGTGCAGGAGAGTTGATGCTTAATGGGTCTCTCAGTTAAAAATAAGTGATAAGCTCAGCAAACTCGTGAGACCTTGCTTAAAAAAAAAAAAAAAAAAAGTAAAAAGGGCTAGGGGTGTAGCTCAGAGGTAGAATGCCCCAGGGTTCAATCTCCAATACCACACACACAAAAAAGAAGGTTTATAGACAATTTATTTTATAGACAATTAAAATAGGAACATGAGCCAGGCATGGTGGTGCATGCTTGTAATCCCAGTACTTGGGAGGCTGAGACAGGAGGATCCGGGTTCTCAGCCAGCCTCAGCTAGTGAGGCCCTCCATAACTTAGTGAGACCCTGTTTCAAATAAAGAATAAAAAATAGGGCTGGGGGTGTAGCTCTGAGGTAGAATGTCCCTGGGTTCAATCCCCAGTACTAAAAAAAAAAAAAAAAAGATAGGAATATAATTATAAGTGTATTGTTTTATTTTAGGTCAGTATCATGACAGAAGGTGATGTACAGCAACACTGTAAAAATAACCCATCTTTAAAATATTACTTCTTTGTAAAATTTACCTAAGTATTATTTCTATAATTATAGAATTGAGAATATTCTTATGAGAATCCATTTTGTTATGATAGCATGTATTATAGTAAAAATACGTATATGTTGAACATTGGAGACGCTGATTTATTATGAACTATTTATTTTCTATTTAAAATAATGCTTTTTAGAAATATAATTTATTTTTCGGGGTGCTATTGTGAGTGGAATTGCTTTCTGGATTTCTTTTATCAGACCGATGCATGTGTATCTATGTTTATAGCAGCTCAATTCACAATAGCCAAACTATGGAAGCAGCCAAGATGTCCAACCACAGATGAATGGATTACAAAACTATGGGATATGTACACAATGGAATTTTACTCAGCCATAAAGAAGAATAAAATCATGTTCTTTGCAGGGAAATGGATGCAACTGGAAAACATT
>PVLC010013410.1:0-41812 GCA_004027655.1 Graphiurus murinus | reverse complement strand
CTTTGAACAAAACACAGGAATAAATGAAGTTTGCCCTGGCAGAATAAGGGAGCTTGATTCCAGAGTTCACTTGGATACTGATGAAATCAAGTTAAGAGGCTGCCTTAGAAGAAGAGGCAAAGTTAACCTTCAGTGGAAAATACAGCCATGAAAAGTGGTCATAAAATTAAACTCTGACAAAGAAATTTGGACAAAGAGAAAGAAGTCAGGCGTAAAGATAGGATTCTGGGAAGCACAGGACCATACAGAATCTTGAAATGAAGAGAAGACTGCAGAATCTCTCACAAGGTCTTTGAACAGCCCAAAGTGTAAGTAAGAAGTGATTTCTAAAGTAGAAAATCAGGAACTGAGCAGAAAAGAGCAGTAGCTGAAAAGGAAGAATAATACAGCCATGGTGGAAGATGGACTGCTCATAGGAAATTCCTATGTTCTATCTAGAATCCATTACTCCTATAGCCAATATTTTTCACCTTCAAACTCTCATAATCACACTGGGCATGTTGGCATTCACCTGTAGTCTCAGCTACTTAGGAACTAGCAGGAGGACTGCTTAAGTCCAAGAGTTTGGGGTCAGCCTGGGCAACATAATGAGACTACACTTCATTAAGAGAAAAAAAAAAAAAACCCTCTGATACTCTTCTTTCTACATCCAGGATTTATAAGAGCAATCCACACCTTTAACCATTCCTGATATAAAATACACAAAAATATAAAAATTAGTATTTGTGCTAAGATGCTTTGACTACTGTGTCAATTTTGCCTGTAATTAAACTTAAAAAAACCATGAAAGACAGAACTGAAATTTTCTACCAAAATTAACAGACATTGATTTTTACACAATCTAAAAGGAATATTTCCATGAATTATTTGATAAAAAGTAATTTAATCCAGGATTCAGAGTATTGTTTGAAGAGCTGTGCCTTTCAGAGAATCTCATGGTCCTCAGATGAAAAAAATCACAAGCCACTAACTCACTACAGACAAGGTTCAGTGACTAGTCAGAGAAATCAAAATTGTTCCTTCTGTGTAAAGCAACCCAAATGTTGCCAGCAGCTCCTCTACTTTTCTGATGTATTCATTCCACCAAATACTGAATTCCCTTTTATACCTGGCTCTATCAATCAGAAACACCTTCTAAACTGAAATCTTTAATAATTTTCTTCAATTTTCTCTCCCACAGAATATAATGAGCTAGATAAGAGGTGGCATTACAAACAGAAAGAGATGGCACCAGGAACAGGACAGAATGAGAATACAAAGATGTTAAATAAGAGGCAGTGAAGTAGGAGAAGTTCAGCTGTTAAGGACTATTTAAAATACTGAGACTTATCTAAAAATAAGATCCACTTATATTAAAATTTAAGAACAACAAAAATACATTCCAGGAATATATGCTTTTTAATTATTCAAAATAGTTCCCTGACTAGTAGTACAACTAATTAAAAACTGTTCTAAAAATAAGTTATTATACCAGAAATGAAATTCTTTTGGAAATACATAATTGTCCACAACTATGTTCTTAAAATATGTTTACAAAAATATTACTGATTATTCCAAAAAATATACAGGACATTTTCTTTATTTTGTACTTGGCCTTTGGGTATTTTAATTTTTTTTTCTATTTATTAACTTGGTACTGGAGATTGAACCCAGGACCATTCTACCTCCAAGATATAACCCCAGGCCCTTTTATTTTTTTATTTTGAAACAGGGTCTCACTAAGTTGCTAAGGCTGGTCTCGTATCTGGGATCCTCCTGTCTCAGCCTCCAACTGCAGGCATTTACCACTACACCCAGCTGGATATTTTTATTTCAACCAACAAGATTCTAATAGAAAACTGTTTCTGAATTTCATTTCTGACTTCAATATTCATACTTAAATAAAAATGTAGTTTTTATACCATACCTATCCTTGATCTGTCTGGCAGCCTTGGAGCAAATCAGGGAGAAGAGAAAGAAGGTAGTTAGTGCTTTTCATGCAAGTTTCAATGGCAGTGACATGCAAGAAAAGTGAAGATATACACCCTGCAACAGATTAGTTCATATTCACCAAAACATAAATTACAGGAAATTTGCATAGTTCACATAAGCTTATATAATGTGATGTTAGAACTATGGTAGAAAGCCCAGATCCCATATAAATCAACTTAAAAGGAAGAAAATTCAACACTCCAAACTAATTCCAAGTGAGTATAAAAGTTTTTTCTTACCTTTAGATAATTAAAACATATATGCACTTTCATTCAATCTGATATATTTCAACTAGAACAACAAATCTCTTTCATGGGACACACATTTCTGTGTATCCTAATGGTTTTCTTGTACATATCAAATCTGTTTTAATTTTTCTCCCAAGATCTCTCACTACTTCATTATGGTTGTTCCAAAATTTCACTGTGTTCACAGGGCAAGGACTTTGTATTCTGAGAGCTTGCCTGCTAACATAAAACTAGGTTGCAGTTCCATAATCTTTTGCCACCAAGAATAAGGTTGCAATGGCAGAAGCTCAGATGAGACCAGAGAAACACATCTAGCAATGGGGTATTCCCCTTAGATGATTTCACAGAAGCTGCCAATTTAAACTTATAAATAAGATGTGTCTTCTTCTTTTGAAAACTGCAAGCATAAGTTTAGGAAGGGGACAAGGATACTACTTGGTTCTGTTCTGTCATGGAAAAGCACACATAAAAACTGTTGCCCTTTTACCTTTGCATACAATATAATATATCCAACCAAAGGTTTTCTCCCACATGACCAGCAGAATTAATGACGTGTCTTGTGTAAACATGGCTGTTTTGCTAAGAACACTGTTCCCAGGGTCTAGCACAATACTTGTTACATAATAATGCTTAATAATTATTTCACATAAGTGAATATTAATTAGATGTATATTGCAATGCTTTTTTGGCCTCTCTCCTTCAATTCTAACATTGCTTCCATTTGCTATTGGTCACTGTTATATCCACTTTAAAATATTTTGGTCTGAGTATCATTCTACACAAAAGACAATAATTGAAGTTGAGGAGATAAATTGCTGAGGATAGTCTCAAATCTGTAATTGTCCTGTCTCAGCCTCCCAAGTACTGGGATTACAAGGCATGCACCAACATAATTCCAGGACTGCCATTAATCAATTATTTGGCCTTGTATTCTAATCATTTTATTTCTTTACTAAGGAAGTTTGGTCCTTAAATAAGTCCACAATTCTGTAACAGAACCCAATTCTGTGGCATCTCCCTCTCCATTTACTTATTTCTCCTGGGTAAGTGATATAACTGATTATGGATTTGAAAGGAGAAACTAGAAATGAGAAGCTCAGCACCTTCCACTTTTTCTGGAAGTTTACTTACCTAGAATCTATGTTGTGTTCTTTCCCCAGTGCTTTAAGTTTCACTAAAGGAGATCCTACACACAGGGTAAGCTAAGGAAGTCCCTGCTGTGCAACCTGGGTGGTTAAGTCTTGATTCTGAGATTTAATATTAAGAAGCTTGTCCACTGTAATGACCAATATTCTCTAATATTACTTTATCAGTATTTGGCCCTCCTCAGTTTTATCTTATTTCTTGACTGGTTTTAAACTTGATTAGAGGAATGTTACTCTCCAATCTCCCTCACATACCTAACGAAGACCATTACAGTTTGAATAATGACTGTAATTCAATTTTGTGTCTACAGTTACTGAATTTAGTAAGGTATCATCTGAGTGTGTGCGCGCATGTGGACACATTTGCATGCAAAGATTTCATGGTATCATTTTGTATGCTACACTGTGAATAACAAGAAAAGGAGTATGAAAAGACAAATATAAAAAAACTGTTGTCCCAAATATTTATATATAATATATTCAGTTGGTAAAACTGAAAATTCTGTGGCTCCTCTTTAAAAGATTCATTTTATTTTATATATACTGTATACATACATAAGTTGAGAAATTATTCTATACAATAAGAAGGCATCGGTCAGAGTCAAGTTCTACAGTTATTTTTCTAAAAGGGCCCAATTTCAAGAAATGTCTTAGCTGGGCTTGGTGGCGCATGCTTGTAATTCCAGGACTTGGGAGGCTGAGGCAGGAGGATCACAGGTTCACGGCCAGCCTCAGCAATTTTGTGAGACTCTGTTTCAAAACAAAAAATAAAACAGGACTGGGGGTGTAGCGCAGAGGTAGAATACCCCTGGTTTCATTCCCCAGTACCATACATATAGGCACAAAAAGCCTTAAAATGGAAAATAGTTTTTCCTAGGGTTTCTTCTCCTAAAGCAGAAAGTTATCCAAAAGATATACATACACAGCTTAATTCCTCTACGTTTCCACTTCTAGAGTGTAAGTTTTGTCAATTAAACATCTTTGTTTAGTAAGTACTCACTGATCCCAGGATGTACCACTATTCTGCAGCTAATATATATATATATTCATCTACACAATTCCAATGAGTAATGAAGAAGCCTCAGTGAATGCAGATTTACTGTTAGGTAATGGGATTGTATATTATTGGAAATTCTCCAAGAAGCATTAGTCATATTACTTTCCTCAATATCACTACTTAGATCTTTCATTGAAATTATATTTACCAACACTTAATTCTTCTGTATTGATATCAGAGATAACTTCTCTCCCTCCTCCTCTCCTTCTTCCCTCTCTTTCCCTCCACCCACTTTTCAATAAATTGTTTTTAAAATGAATTTTACAATTATGATCCTTATTAGTTATAGAGAAGGAGCATTAGCTGGGTACAGTGGCACCTGATCCTATCAGAGGCACATGGCCTATGATCCCAATACTTGGGAGGTTGAGATGGGAGGATCTCAGGTTCGAGATCAGCCTCAACAACTTATGCAGGCAGACATGTTTCATTTTTTTCTGTTTTTTTCAGTACTGGGGATTGAACTCAGGGGCATTCTACCTCCGAGCTATAACCCCAGCCCTATTTTTTATTCTTTATTTTGAAACCAGGTCTCACTAAGTTGCAGAGGGCCTCACTAGGTAGCTGAGGCTGGCCGAGAACCCGTATCCTCCGGTCTCAGCCTCCCGAATGCTGGGATTACAAGCGTGAGCCACCACGCCCGGCGACGTTTCAAAGTAAAACAAAAACAAAAACACAACAACAAAAAAGCCAGGTGTAGTGGTTTACACTTTTAATTCCAGTACTCGGAGGCTGAGACAGGAGGATCACAGGTTCATGGCCAGCCTTGGCTATTTAGTGAGGCCCTTCACAACTTAGTGAGATCTTGTTTCCAAATAAAAAATAAAATAGGGCTGAGGGTGTAGCTTGGAGGTCGAAGGCCCCCGGGTTCCATCCTCAGTACCACACCCACAAAAAAAGAACTAGGGGTGTAGCTCAGAGACAGAATGCTCCTGTGTTAGGGTAGGGAAGGGGAGATGAGTGGTGGGATGGAGGGGGGCACCGGGGTGAAGGGAGAAGGAGCTTCTGTTAATACTTCCTTGAAAGGGACCTGAGCTTCCACCTTCTCCTTGTTTGCTTCTCCCAGTGGTCAGAGTCTGATACTCACTGAACAATATTACAGTGATAAGTTATTTTGAGTCAGAAGACAGGCATACATTAAACCCATTTTCTCTCTCCATCTGTGGTAAAATGCAAGAGAGACTGTTCCCCTTTCACTTGGCCCTGTACTTTTTATTCCACTGTGGGCACTCATGGGTAGATCCTACTCTGACAACTAGATTGTAATGAGGTGGATAATTAGTTATGAAATGAGGTGATTTGGAAATCGTTCTACGGACACAGTTCTTTTCATAGGAGAATTCAAGGTATACATCCAGAATGAGAGCAAGAATAGTAACTTTGGCAAAGGACCTAAAGAGTATTCTGCAGGCAAGCTACTAGCAGAAAAGCTAGGTTTGGTGGAGTTTTGGTTACTTTTCTATCCAGGAATAAACTTAACGATCCAGATTCCATTTGCTGGCAATCTTTCTACATATGTTTAATTATCAATCAACCCACTAGCAGTCTTTTTTTTTGAAGTGAAAGTATGTTCTAAAATCCTTTCCCATTTGTGCCATTTTTACTTGTTCACATTCAAATTATACAATGCTGGTCAACAGAGTAGCTAAATATTCAGTTCTTATGCTGAAGCACTGACATCATAATTTAAATATTAGTAGTTAAAATACTCTTTTGAACACAATGAAGTATTTTGAAACGATTCATTACCTGGGTTTTAGCCTATATCATTTTTTGGCCCCATGAACTATTCATATTAATCTGATTTAAGCAAGCATCTTAATATGGAATATTCACAAATAGTATACCTCAAAAGAATGTCTTTTTCCAGATATCTAACAATATACAGCTAGTCTAATAGCCAATCTTGAAAGTCATCTCCCTATTTTGTCAGCAGCTATGTGTTTCTTGAAGCAGGCCTGTAGACCATGCCACTGGCTAGGAATGTAAACAAGTTTCTGGTGTGGAACCAAACTATTATCTGGATACTTGAAAACACTGAGGAAATAGCTACAAGTAGCTAAGTATTATTCTTGAACAAGAAACTCAAATTTCTGACTAGGAAAAACTAAAAATTCATTTTATCGCATCTCCAAATGGCTAAGCTACTAAGCAGTAGCACTACAAAAAGCTGAAAGACAACATGAAAACAGTAAGATTTGTAAAAAGCAAAGTGGCATATTAAGCAACTATATTTAAAATACAATATGAGCTGGGCATGGTAGCACACTTGTAATCTCAGTACTTGGGAGGCTGAGACAGAAGATCACAGGTTCACGGCCAGCATCAGCTACTTAATGAGGCCCTCTGCAACTTAGTGAGACCCTGTTTCAAAATAAAGAATAAAAAATAGGGCCGGGGGTATAGCTCAGAGGTAGAATTCCCCTGGGTTCAATCCCCAGTACCACACACAAAAAATACAATATGATTATTTTATCAGAAATTTTCCAACCTATAATCTTTTAGGAAACAAAGTTGGGAAGAAAAAAGCGGGAGAAAGAAATGTATATATAGCATTTGAGAGAAAAGGTAGAGAACTATTGTGAAAATGTCAGCAGAAAGAGAAATTTGAAAAAAACAAACTTTTATACTTGAGTTCTCCCAAGTATCAGCCCCTATTTAGATGTAAATTAATTCAATTATTTTTGTGTGTATAATATGTGTGTCTACATTTATACTTTTTCTGTGTTATTCTTTACTCTCACACATCAGAATTTACTCCTGTTGTGATTATACTTGTAGGTAACAGCTATACTACTCAACTAGAAGGGAATCTGCTAACAACTGGGAAGTGTGGGAAAAAAAACACTAAAAATTTAGTGGTACCATGTTCAAGTGAAAAGTCAACAGATTTTGAAAAACTACTATGATTAGACATTAACGCCTATCCATGAACATTGTGACACTGCTTTTGATGACATGGCATTTCTTGCTTGCTGCATGCTTCTTGACTATGTTCCAGCTATTCGAGGTGATGATAGAACTGCTCTCTGGATAGATGACATCTCCTATTATTAATGTACTTTAATCTATGATAGAGTTCCCTCAAAATGCCTTTACACAGGAAGCCCTACCACGTGCAAAAGGTAAACTTCTTTACAACTCACCTCCAAATGGAGAGTTAGCATACTGGTTTGCTTTTGTTTTGATTCATTTTATTAAATGAGGAAGTTGATTTTTAAATTTCATTTTAAAATGTAAAGATTTAGGCTGAAAATGTTATCTTCTCAAGTAAGTTTTTTCTACCTTCAAGTCACAGATAAATCTTAAAATGAAAACACTAACCAAATACGAATGGTCTATAAAGTTATCTTCCTAATATTAATGCGGCTCACTACACAGTCCACCAAGACAAAGAACATCAAACTTAATCTAATCCTGATAACAACATAGTAATATCTTTCTAATTATACAGCTTAATTTCCCGATCTGTTCACATCTTGTCTTAATATACAATTCTGAGTTTTAACTTGGTAAATTGGTAATCACTTAAAAATAATGCTACTTAAAACAAAAATTAGATTTTTTTTTTTCCTTTGGTGGTACTGGGTATGGAACCCAGGGGCCTTCTACCTCCGGGCTACACTTCAAGATCTATTTATTTTATTTTATTTTTTTGCAGTACTGGGGATTGAACCCAGGGGCATTCTACCTCCGAGCTACACCCCCAGCCCTATTTTTTATTCTTTATTTTGAAACCGGGTCTCACTAAGTTGTG
The DNA here is from genome assembly GCA_004027655.1 of Graphiurus murinus. Lineage (NCBI taxonomy): Eukaryota > Metazoa > Chordata > Mammalia > Rodentia > Gliridae > Graphiurus > Graphiurus murinus. The sequence continues at coordinate 33,634 of PVLC010013410.1, read as the reverse complement.
GAGTGCCTCACTATGTAGCTGAGGCTGGCCTTGAACCCAGATCCTCCGGTCTCAGCCTCCCGAATGCTGGGATTACAAGCGTGTGCCACCACGCCCGGCTCCTATTTTATTTTTTATTTGGAAAGATGGTCTCTCTAAATTGCTAACGGAAGTGAGATTACTGAGCACTTTCCTCAGGTAGACCTATTTTTTATTTTTTATTTGGAAATAGTCTTACTAAATTGCTGAGAACCTCGATAAGTTGCTGAAGCTGGCTTTGAAACCTGCCATCCTCCTGTCTCAGCCTCCCAAGTACAGGGATTATAAGCATGCACCACTATGCCCAGTTAGGAATTAGAACCTAGACTTCAATACCAAAATTTAAGTTAAAATAAAAGCTTCTTGCTCTCCTCTTTTATTTTTATATCAAACATACCCCTTAAAATGATGACCTACATTTTCATATTTTAATAAAACTTTCAAACAATTACTTAAGCTTAACAGTGGGACATTTGTCTCCAGCATGAAATTTTACAGGGTTACAGTGCTTATATGCATCAAGGGATGACATTTTCCCAATCAGCTCATTGGAAGAAATACAAAACAAGTTTCTAAACATATCAATAGCAATATTGAGCATCTTTCCTCAGTAATGAAAAATTTTTAACAAAGTTATGACTTGGTTAAATTATATAAGCATCCTTAAAACAAATTACCAACACAAATATAACTAGAAAAGAAAATTTAATTTGATTTATCTGAATTAGGTATTAAATAAAAATTAATATAATGAGGTTATTAACGACTCCAAAGATATATACTTCTAAGGGTCTGCTTTGAAATAGCATGGATTTTACTTTGCAAGAAATCCCAAGCCTTTTTCAGTACTAGAAATGACTAAACAAACTCAAAACTAAAGGTGTTGACACCTTTTTTTAAATGTCTTTTCAGAGTTATTAGAGTAATTTGCAGAGGGGTAGTTTTTCGTACCTTAGAAAATTCTTCAGGTTCTTTTATATCTAAAGACCTTGTCGCAAATTCTAATAGTTCTTCAGAGTTCTCCAGGGCGTTATTACATTGACTAAGCTGATTCTAAGGCAAGGAAAAAAAAAATCATTAAAATGAAGTTTCCAATTGTAATAAGAATCTTAAATATATAGTTAGAATGAACTTAAAAATTATTTTAATAGCAACAACTGAACAAAAACAGGTTCAAAGATCCAAGTTAATCATGACCAATTATATTCAATATATTTTAACTATCTCAACACTGTATTTAACTTCTTTCCATAATTTATCTTCATACATGTAGACAAAGATATAATTTTAAACAAAAAAGACAATAAAAAAATGACAAAAATTGGGACCAAATTTACCTAAAAATTCTCCATCAGGGTATTCAGAAAACTATCTACAATTTAAATTAATATATCAAAATTATTGATCTACAGACAATATCCTCTATAATGAAGACTAAATTTCTTGATATTTAACTATTTAAGCTGAAATTTGTGAACTGAGTTACAGATACATTCAGTTGAACACAACCTTAGTATTTTACTTATCATACTATTCAAATGATGGATACTACTGAAAATCTTAATTTATAGTTTCCAAGACTGCATAGCACAGGAACTACAAATCCAAGTACAGAGAATTCAAAAGGAATAGAGAGGAACTAAAGATAGGAAATGCTATGACATGCTTTGTCTTCATTGCTCATATATTAATTCCACCTAATACAATCTTCTTAGTTTTGTCTTTCTCTCTTCCTCATTTCATATTAAAATATTGTTAGTGATACCTTCAAACAAAGAAACAAACCCAGTTAAACCCACTAAGGTTTCTCCTTCTTTGTCTGGAGTCCCTCCTGTGTCCTAATTTCTCCCTAGCTTCCGCATATGAGGGAGAACATCTGTAGATGAGCTTTATGAAAGGTTTACACACAGTCATTGAAAACACAATGACAGATATAAATGGTCTATCCAGGATCAAAGGGCAAAGTCAATGTATTGTTAAAGTAAAAAAAAAATGCCAAAAAGAAAAAGGAATATATCTTAAGGAATTATTACAAGTAAAAGAATCCAATCTGAGGTCAAAATGTGAGATAAAATATTCTAAGAAAATGCTATGGACCTTCTTTGAAGTCAAGGGAGAAAGCAAAAACTAGGGGTGGGAATACATTTAATGAGCATTAAAATTTACCAGTTATTTGGAGGAATTATGAATAACTTTATGAATTTAAGAGATTCTCTGTAATCTCCAACTAAAGAATGAAATGGCATCAGTAGCCAAGGTGTGATTTCTTTTTATACTTGATTTTTAAACTATCCCAAGAGTTTTATAGTAGTATAGTGTACAGTTTCCATTAGACTGATATTATCAGAGCTTTTCTTTTGAATAACACAAAAATATGCTAAAAAATGAACAATTATATTCACTATTTGGGTTAGAACCACTCACAGTCCTATTTTACAACCATCTTGTCCTTTGATATTAAAGGGGCAATTTTCCTTAATATCCTTAGAACTTCCATTCCTATAAAAATATTGCTAAACTTTTTGTGCGACTGAACAGAGATAAATGTAAAAATACACAGGATAATAAGGTATAGAATAAAAAAAGAAAACAATGGGTTCACTGGAAAAAATGGGGAGCTGAAATGGTGACACACGAGGAGAAGAGAGCTGATGTCCTCACTGTCACCACTCCAAACAATGTCTTATTTCTTCCATTTTCTGCAACCTCTTAAATTCCACACTGATAATCAAGAGCTGAGGAATTTAAAATAACTGATAAAAAAAATCAGTATAAAGTCATTCTTAAACAGCCCAAGTTGGGCAGAGTGGTACATACCTGTAATCCCAGTACTTGGGAGGGTGAAATAGGAGGCTCTCAGGTTTGAGGCCAGCCTCAGCAACTTAGTGAGACCCTGTTTCAAAAATATATATATATTTTTAAGGGCTGGGTGTGTAGCCTGGAGGCAGAATGCCCCTGGGTTCAATCCCCAGTATCAATAAATAAAGCTCAACTACTGCGTGTGTGTGTGTGTGTGTGTGTGTGTGTGTGTGTGTGTGTGTGTGTGATTGAACCCGGGGTTATTCTAAATCTGAGCTACATCCACAGCCTGATTTTACTCTTTATAATGAAACAGGGTCTCACTAAGTTGCAGAGGGCCTCACTAAGTTGCTGAGGTTGTCTTCGAACCTGCAATCCTCCTGTCTCAGCCTTCCAAGTAATAGGTTACAAGCGTGCATCACCATGCCCGACTCCAAATATAGTTTTAATGAAAGATTTCCGTTAGCCACATCAGTTACAAAAATAAATCATTATGTTCATTATTGAAATTAAGATTCACAAAACTCAAAGTGGAAAGAGTTCACCGGAGACTGTTGGACAAAAACAGTTTAGATGAATTTATATGACCCAATTATGCACTTCTGGGAATTCAGTCGACAACTAAAAATGTAAATTCAGTAGCTTACAAGACCAACAGATGCAGCCAGTACTAAGAACAACACTATAGGTTTTACATGTATACACATAAATCTAACTCTGTATGGGGCTCTCAGAAAATAAGTTCTGAAAGCCAGGAGTGGTGGCACATGCTTGTAATCCTAGTACTTGAGAGGCTGAGACATGAGGATTGAAGGTTTGTGGCCAGCTTTAGCTACTTAGTGAGGCCCTTCACAACTTAGTGAGACTCTGTTTCAAAATAAAATAGGGCTGGGGTTGTAGCTCCGACATAGAATGATGCTGGGTTCAATCCCCAGTACCACACACAAAAAACAAATGTTTTGAAAAAACAAAACAACAAAATAAAATCAAAGAAGTTCTGATATGAAAATATACTTTTTCTTTAAGTCTAAGGACTTATTTTTAGCTCCAAAATCCACACTGGTCATAGAGATTAGTTAATTATGAAATCTCAAACATCCTGAATTAAGAACAATACTCCTAAAGATCAAAGCCCATATACCCTGAAGTGAATGCCTTTGGAGCCTTCCTCCAAATCAGCACTGACTTTGCTTCAGGATGATAGGAACCTGACTGAGTTCCAATCTTTGATTATAAGAAATGAACTGCCTCCCCTCTCTTCCTTCTACATCCCACCCCACTCTTTTTAAATGAACGAATTTCTTATTCACTGAAATTTGTGGAAGCTTACTGAATAACCCATTTTCAAATGACTTAAGAAATACAACTCCTATCCCCTCAAAGGAAAAAAATATACCTCAACCTGGGAAGCAAGGATATTCTTCAGAGGGTATCTGATCCCACAAACAGTGTATGTGTAAGAAAAAAATGGAACATTTGTATTTTTCTATACCTCTAGATCCTAAAAAATACCTATGACCAAAATGAATATGCAAAAATCAGTTGTATTTTTTAGATAAAATGAACAATCCAAGAAGGAAATTTTAAAAACATTCCTATTTATAACAGCAGCAGAAAGAATAAAATACTTTGGAGTACATTTAATCAAGGAGGCAAAAGACCTATACACTGAAAGATATAAAACATTGCTGAAACAAATTAAAGACAATACAAAAAAAATAAGTAAATAAAGGAACGATATCCTCCTGTGTTCACGACTGGAAGACTTAATATTGTTAAAATGTCCATATTGCCCAATGCAATCTTCTGATTCACTGCAATCCCTATCAGAATCCCAATAACATTTTTGGCAGAAATAGAAAAATATTTCTAAAGTTGATATGGAATCTTTTTTTTTTTTTTTTTTTTTTTTTGCGGTACGGGGGGTTGAACTCAGGGGCATTCTACCTCTGAGCTATACCCCCAGTCCTATTTTTTTATTCTTTATTTTGAAACCGAGTCTCACTAAGTTGTGGAGTGCCTCACTAGGTAGCTGAGGCTGGCCGCGAACCCGGATCCTCCGGTCTCAGCCTCTCGAATGCTGGGATTACAAGCGTGCGCCACCACGCCCGGCTTGATATGGAATCTTAAAGGGATCCAGAATTGCCAAAACAATCTTGAAAAAGAACACTGATTTCAAAACACATTAAACAAGGCTACAGTAATCAAAACAGAGTGGTATTAGCATAGAGCAATGAAACAGAATAGAGCACCCCAAAATAAACCCTCACATACATAGAAAAATGTGCTTTGGCAAGGGTCCTTTTCCCATTGTGGATTCTTAACAGAGAGAAACACAGGGATATATGCGTCCTGCAGAGCAATCCATCGCTGGTAAACAAGCTTAGCAGAGAATCCACAATTGGAAAAGGACAGCCTCTTCAACAGTGTTAAGAAAACTGAATATCCATATGCAAAAGAGGAAAATAGGACCTCACTTTATATCTTATATAAAAGTTAACTAAAAATGGATTAAAAACAACCAACAAAGTGAAAAGGCAACCTATAGAATGGGAGAAAATGACAGCAAATCATATTTCTCACATGGGATTAATATCCAGAATATAGGGATAGGGGATGTAACTCAGTGGTAGAGTACTCTCCTAGCAAGAGAAAGGCTCTGGGTTTGATCCCAGCACCCTCCTCCCCCACACAGTAATAATAAATAAAATAAAAATGTCCAAAATGTATAAAGAACTCCTACAACTCAACAATAAAATGTAACCCAATTAAAAGATCGGCAAAGAACTTGAATAGATATTTCTCCAAAGAAAATACACATATGATCGAAAAGCATTAAAATAGATGTTTAACATCTGTTTATTAGACAAATGTAAATAAAACCATAACAAAATATCAGCTGGTACTCATTCTGATGTCTATGAAAAAAAAAAAAAAAAAAACAGAAAACAAGTGTTGGTGAAGGTATGTTGACACTGGCATGCCTGGGTACTGCTGGCAGGAATGTAAAATGATGCTGCCACTAGAGAAAAACAATGTGGAGGTTCCTTAGAAAACTAAAAAGAGAACTACCATATGATTATACATCCAAAAGAACTCAAAGCAGTGTTTTAAAGATGCATTTGTACAACTATATTCACTGCAGTACTATTAACAATTGCCGAGAGGTGGAAACATCACAAACATACACAGAAAGATGAATAAAGGAAATACGGTATGTACCAAAATGAAATATTATTCAGCTAGAAAAAAGAAGGAAATCTTGGCACATGCTGCAACATAGATGAGTGTTGGGGATATTATGCTGTATGAAATAAGATAGGAACAAAAGGACAAATATTATACAGTTCCACTCATATGAGATATCTAGAGTAATCCATATAATGGAAACAGAACACAGTATGATTGCCAAGAACTGGAAGGAGGGGGAAATGAGCTGTTTTACAAGAGGTAAAGAGTTTCAGGTCTATAATAAAATGAAATGTTCTTGAGCTCTGCTAAAGCACCAATGTGAACACAATAAACTGTACACCTAAAAATGGATGAGAGTAAATTTATAGTACCTTTAACCATAATTTTAAAAACAATACTGATGACCACAACAAAGTATAAAAATCAGTCTTCTACAAAGTAAAAGTATACTTATTATTCAGAAATTCACTAACTTTTGCTTTCAATAAATCGAGCATTAAGCAGAATGTCCATATTTAAATTGCTGTATGATCTCACCTGTAACTCTTGTGATTTACGAGCTTCTTCCTGCTTGATACTGTTAACCATACTTTCTTTTACTTCATCCAATATAGAGTACAAACTATCAAATTCTTCATCTAATTCTGAAAGTATGTTAGAAGAATTTTCCTGTTAAAAAAAAACAAAACAAAACTGAAATTACTGAAGAACTAACAAACATTTAAAAACTAGAAGGTATAGTCCAAGGGAAAAATAGATTTGAATTATAAACTACTTTAGCCTAATGTAAAAATAAAAAAAAAAAAATTCTAGTATCTGACTTAAGGCTTTAAAAAGAAATGAATACAAGAAGCTGGTTGCAAATGAGGATAGTACTGTATCAGCTATGCCATGAATTAAGCTGCCTTTTATAGACCAGGCCATATTCTCTTTACCTTTTATAAAACTGCTTCCAGAAGAAAAGGTGGTTTCAAAATTCCCAACTTCACCCAGATTTTCAGGCTCTAAAGCAGATGCTAAGACAATGCTGCTAAATGTTTGAAATGTATCAGAATCACTGGTAAATCACTTTAATAAAATATTGTAAAGACTTTAATTTAGCAATTCTGAAGAACAATTTGGGCATATAAGGATGGGGCTGATTTTGTGTAAATTTTCAAATCTTTAAGGTTCTCTAAAACACTGCATTTACATAAGAAACACAGAACTTAAGAGGGCTAAGCATTTCTTTTTTGGATCGTAAGAGATTTATCAAACTATTTTTGTAGATTTATTGAGATGATCACATTCTTAATTTCTGTTATACATGTTGGTTACTTTTTCTCCTTAATTTTGTTAATATGGCATTTCACATTTATTGATTTATAAATACTGAACCATCCTTGTATCTCAGGGATGAATCCCACTTGATCACAGTGAATAATATGTGTGTGGGGGGGGGGTACTGGAAATTAAACTCAGAGGCATTCTACCTCTGAGCTACCCCCCAGCCCTATTTTATTTTGTATTTGGAAATAGGGTCTCAGTAAGTTGTAGAGAGCCTCACTAAATTGAGGAGGCTGGCTGCGAACCTGTGATCCTCCTGTCTCAGCCTCCTGGGATTACAGGCATCCACCACCACACCCAGCTGTTACTGAATTTAGTTTGCTACTATTTTGTTGAGGATTTTTGCATTTTGTCATCAGGGATAGTGACCTATAATTCTCTCTTCTTGTAGTGTCCTTGTCTGACTTTGGCACCAGGGTGATGTTGGGCCTGTAAAATGAACATGAAAGTACTCCCTCTTGAACTTTTTGGAAGAGTCTGAGAAGGAGTGATATTAATTGTTTTTTATATGCTTGGTAGAATTCAGGAATGAAGTCATCAAGTTCTGGACTTTTTTAAAGAGAAATTTTATATTACTGATTACATTCAATTTCCTTACTCATTATTGGTCTATTCAGATTTTCTATTTCTTACTGGTTCAGTCTTTGTAAGTTTTACGTTTCTAAGAATCATCAAATTATCTTTGAATTCCCTTTTACAATCAACTACTAAGCATATGGATTATCTACCCAAACCTGGGACCATTCCCTTAAGTATTCCTCTTCCTCCTAATTGAGCATTTTAACTTTTATGTTTTGCTTTCATCTACTTCTTCAAACAGACTTCTTACCATTTACATTTTCCTCCTACTATTTACTGTTTTTTTTTTTTTTTTTTTTTTTTTTAAAGTTTTAAAGCTGGGAGTGGTGGTGTACGCTTGTAATCCCAGTACTTGGGAGGCTGAGATAGGAGGATTGCAGGTTCGCAGCCAGCTGCAGCTACTAAGTGAGGCCCTCTGAAACTTAGTGAGACCCTATTTCCAAATAAAGAATAAAAAATAGGGCTGGGGGTGTAGCTCAGAGGTAGAATGCTCCGGGGTTCCATCCCTAGTACAGCAAAAAATAAAGTTTTAGCCGGGCATGGTGGTACATGCTTATACTCCCAGTACTTGGGAGGCTAAGACAGGAAAATCACAGGTTCACAGCCAGCCTCAGCTACTGAGGCCTTCTGCAACTTAGTGAGACCCTGTTTCAAAATAAAGAATAAAATAGGACTGGGGATGTAGCCTGGAGGTAGAATGCTCCTGGGTTCAATCCCTAGTACCACCACCAAAAAAAAAATAGGGCTGGGGGTGTAGCTCAGAGGTAGAATGCCCTTGGGTTCAATCGTAGGTACTACTCAAAAAACAAACAAACAAACAAACAAACAAACAAACAAAAAAAAACAAACAAAAACCTCTGCTCTCACTTCCATTAGGTGGAGTATATTTAAATGATAAATATGAAGTATACTTAAGATTTCACTTAACAATCATTATGACATATTTACATAATTTTAATAAAAATTCATACCTGAACTCCTTTTAGTGTATGATTTAGTGTATCAATAAAGTTCTGAATTTCATCATTTTTATTTGCCAGAGTTGAAATGATCCTTTGTAGAGCCTCCTAGGATAAAAAAAAAAATTAAAATATTACCTTTTAATAAGAGAGAACTATAAATCTAATAATAATAAATTCTCTAAGTAAACTTTATGTACAAGTATACTGTTAATAAATAGAAGCAATGTAAATCTCGTTCAAAATTCCTAAAGGACTATCATTACAAAAGATGGAGCATGTCTGTGTACTGTTTCAACTCTCTTATTTCTAGTATACAACTCAATCACCATAGTACTGATGAGGTAGGCTAGAAAGCGAAAAGTTAGGTAGGAGGATGGTATTGGGAGGATCCAGGAAAATATAGTTTTTATCCAGGAAAATATAGTTTTTAAAATACATTTTTTTTTAAATCTGGAGAGTTAAGCTAACTCCACCCCTTGGGAAGTTTTTTTTTTCTTCTTAGGAAATCTGCCTCACCTGAGTTCCACGCCCTAATCTCCGGAAGTCCTGCCCCCACCTACAATTTCTGGGCCTATCTGACCACCTATTCGCCCACCTGAATCTGAGGAAGAGGAGGAGCCAAACCCTTTCCCGTGCCCATCCTCCTGGGATAAAAGTCGAGTCGCAAGACGCTCACTTCCTCTTCTTCCCTCGACTCACCTCTCTGAGGCGTGCGGCGGGCTCTTCTCCTCCATGCCTTACCCCCTTCCCGCTTTCCCGCTCCATACCTTCCCTTCCCTTTTCTCCCGGTTTTCCCCTGAGTTCCTGAAATAAACCCTGCCTGTTTTTCTGACTGGTACGTGTTAAAATTCTTTTTACCACGAATACCAAGGACCTACGGATTTGGGGAATCGCCGTCCCCACAACAGTACCAGATTGAAAATGATCAGCATTATTTCCTATCAATATTACTATTTTAAGCCGGGCGTGGTGGCGCACGCTTGTAATCCCAGCATTCGGGAGGCTGAGACCGGAGGATCCGGGTTCGCGGCCAGCCTCAGCTACCTAATGAGGCACTCCGCAACTTAGTGAGACTCGGTTTCAAAATAAAGAATACAAAATAGGACTGGGGGTATAGCTCGGAGGTAGAATGCCCCTGAGTTCAATCCCCAGTACCGCAAAAAAAAAAAAAAAAAAAAAAAAAAAAAAAAAAATATTACTATTTTAGCTCACAAGGCATGGTTATGGAATAGAACCAAATCCTTAAATGATACAAAAACAAATGGAAATTTCTGATATAGCATCAGCATATGAATAATAAAAGCAAGCACTGAAATTCAACAAAATTGTATTTCTTTACTAAAACTAAAATAATTATCCTACAATGTTAATTGTAATACTTATAATGCTATATAAACATAGTAAGGTAAGCATTTTAGAAGCAAATAACCAAGACTTTGATAACATTTTCTACTTAAATATTTGTCTCAGAGGAGGGAAATGAGGCAGGATAGGAAAAAATTAAAATAATAGGTAGAAAGGAAAAAGTAACTGGAGAGGAAAGAGTATAGTTTTAAAATCTAGACCTCATAATCCTTATTTCTACAGAGCCTGTTGTTCTTTCTTACACAAAAATCCTCAGTAGGCTCACACTTTGAATCATAATGGCCCATCTCCCCACCTGAGATTGCTGAGATGCTTGGTAAACAAAGGATCCATAAGGAAGGTTTGACACTTGGTCTAGCTCAGGTGTCACCCAGCCACAACCCAATCAATGTCAGGAACCTGAGGATTCTGAAGAAGTCTGGCCAGCCATCCCTGCTGTGCACCTTACCCACCCCTCACAGGGGTTTCCTATAAAAGAAGAACCTTGAGACCCCAAAGTCGGTCTCTCCTTCTTGAGATGGCCCATGTTCTCCCTTGAACATGTATCCCCTACTTTACTAAATAAACCTCCATCTTTATCTCTGAAAATAAAAATTTGGTTATTTCATTTTCTCAGACTCTAGTTCAGTGCTATTAAATAAAATTTTCTATGACAAAAATGTTCTATATATGTGCTACTCAATATGGTAGCCACTAATCACATGACGATAATGAGGTCTTGAAAAGGGGCTAGCACAACTGAGAGACTAAATTCATTTTTTAAACTTTAATTTCAGATTATATAGCCATATATGACCAGTGCTGTCAGAGTGGACAGCATAAGTTCAGTTGCACAATAACTTCATGGGTAGCAATAGCAAAAATCCAACAAGGTACTTGTATTCTCAGTAAAAATCAAATGCAAGTACTTTTCTTTTAGAATTTTTCCCAGAAGCAGAGAACTTGTTGCTCTAAGTATCTATATAGTATTTTAATAAAGTCTATAAAATTTTGTGGGATAAAGGTTCTCTTTGAAATATAATCAGATATTGATAAAGTTACATATAAGGAGTCCAGAAAATAGCCAAAAAGGAATACATTTTATAACTGTTCATAAAGTATTATATTAGTGAAAAAACTAAGAATAAATTTAATAGGTCTTGTTTAATTCTCATAATAATCTCTGGAGATAAGGAGGTACTATCATCCCTGGGTTCAGTCTAAGGGCTTGCTGTTGTATTCATTTACCTATACTATTTCCTTCTAACCCCATGCATGTAGTATTTTAACACAAAATAACACAGTGAAGTTACGTATGAAAAGAGACCAATGACACCAAGACTAAGCTGTTTATCCTGCCAATGTTTGTTATAGTTAGATATAAAATGTCCCCTACAGAGCTGGGTTGATATAGTTGAGTCATGAGGGTTGTAAAACCAGCAGTGGATAAATCCATTGTAATAGGTTTATGTGGGGTATGGCCTAAGTCAATATGGTGTGGCTGGAGGGGGTGGATCCCTGGGGGTGAGGCCTTGGAGATTATATATGGTTCCTCCTCCCCTGCTCTTTCTCTTGCTTCTGGCCTCCATGATGTGAAGAGTACAGCCCATGTGCTCTCCCTCTTGTGACTTCTCGCCATCATGCTCTTAGATCGTTGGTTCCCGGCCTCACATGGGCTGGGCCTGAAACCGTAAGGAAATAAATCTTCTTTCCTCTAAGTTGAATGGACAGGTCTTTAGATTATGGCTGTAAGAGTGCTGACTAGAATAATGTTCTTCCCAGGACTGATGCACCCAAATTTGAATACAAACACAACAGCAGAAGGACAGAAGGGAGCCAGGATTTGGGGGAGGTAGGTACAGCTGGATGGGTCATAGTGGTATAAGAGATGCACAACAGATCAAAGGACTAAGGGACTAAGGAAGAAGAGTCTTCTAAGTACTCATTCAAGATAGGATCTATATGTATTTAAAAGTAATACAATGGATAGTAACAGTTCTGCACAATCCTCACACTGTTTGCAGTAGGCTTCAATTAATACAGTTGGGTTCTTTTCAGGCACTGGATTGTATGTGCCTCCCCTTCTATTCCTCATGATGGCTGGTACTATAGTTTAGATTTTAAATGTCTTTCAAAGGCCCATGTGTTAAAGGCTTGTTGCCCAGGGTGGCAGTATTGGGAGGCAGTAGAACCTTTAAGAGGTAGAGCTTAGTGGGAGGTCTTCAAGTCATAGGAACATGCCCTTGAAGGGGAGAGTGGAACCCCATTCTCTTCTCCTCTCTCTTTCACTTCTTAGCTACGAGGTGAGCGATTCTATACTCCCCACCATGATGTGCTGCCTTGTCACAGGTCTAAAAGCAGTGGGGCTGACTGATCATAGAATGAAACATCTAAAAATATGAGCCAAAATGTACCTTTTCTATTTATAAGTTGATTATTTCAAATATTTCTTATAGTAATCAAAAGCTGACTAACACAGCAAAGTTACATCCATCTTGTACAGATGAAAAAAAATGAAGATTCAACTAGTTGCCCAAAGTGATACTGATAGTAAGGTTAAGATTAGGCTATCTTGCTCCAAGGCCCATGCTCTTAACTACTTTGGAATACTGCCTCTAAATCCAACCAATTGGCCAATTATATGGTATATCCACTCAGTAAATTTTATGCTGCTTAAACATCTGGTTTACTAAATTTTCAATGACATAGAAAACTGCTGGAGCCAGGTGTGGTAGCACACACTTGTATTCCCAGTACTTGAGAGGCTGAGATAGGAGGATCGCAAGTTCGAAGCCAGCCTCAGCAACTTAGTGAGATCCTGTTTCCAAATAAGAAATAAAATCAGGCTAGGGGTATAACTTGGAGGTAGAATGCCTCTGGGGTCCATCCCTAGTACCACAAAAAAAAAAAAAAAAAAAAAAAAAGGAAGGAAACTGAATTTGTAGTATAGAATCAGAGCTTGAGTTTAAACTGTCCACTGCTAGGCATATCTAGGAAACTTTATAGTGATGATGATAATATTGGACCAGAACAGGGTACAGGAATTTTCTGGAAGACATTCTATGAAAAAAAAAAAAGGGTCCAGGTTCCAGCGAATTCAGCCCAAAAGCAAAATTTCACTCATTGTGATATGTGTAAGTTCAGTAAAAACTGAAGGAAATTTCACATACACACAAAAAAGTGAAATACTGGTACATAAAAGAGGCTGATCTATTTCAGAGCAAAAAACAAAAGCAAAACAAAACAAAAAAAATCTCATGAGCAGAAAACAGCTTCCCACTTTTATTAATTTTGTCTAAGTAGCAAATTTTGTGTTTAAAGAATTTTATAGTAATACACTATGATGTGAGACCACAATGCACCAATAAAAGCACATTAAAAAAAAAAGAATTTTTTAGTAAAGACTCTGGAAAATAGCTGCAGCATACTGTCCCAGCGAGGTAACCTTTAAGCTCCAAAGACTTTAATAAGAAGACTACTTGTTTAAGCTCTAATTATTTACTAGCTAGTAAATATCTAAATGCTCTCATTGTTTATTAGGTCTTCAAGCTAAATCTTCTATACCATTAAGGTTACCCACCTGCTGAAATTTAATAGACCCTGGTCTAATAGTGATATTAGTGGTCAGAACATAACCTTTACCCACTACAATGTTCTCATTCTCCTTAGAGTAGCACTGTCCAGTAGAAATGTAGTAGGAGCCAATAGGAGCCACATCAGAAAAGTGAAAGAGAAATACTTTAAGCCTAACTGGTCTAAAATATTATCATTTTAACACATAATCAATACCTAACAATTATCTACCTGGGTGTAGTGGTATACTCCTGTAACCTCAACTACTTGGGAGGCGAAGGCAGGGGGATTGTTTAAGCCTGGGAGTTTGAGGCCAGCCTCATAAATTTAAAAAATTGCAATTATCAATTAATTTCTTTCTTTTTTGGAGGAGGATGCTAAATTTTCAATATCCAATGCATGTTTTTTACTTATAGCACTCAATTCTAATTTGCTGCACATTTAAAGTGCTCCAAAACTACATGTGGCTAGAAGCTTGACAATAGTTTTAGGACTTCTACCATCTAATATGTCCACATATTTCTAAGAGTAGAACTAGAGCTGAGATCCTCTACTGATCCTAGTAATTTGCAATTAAAACTAAACAACCTAAAAGGTTTCTGAACTTTCCTCTTGGAAGACCACAATTTTTTTTTATTTTTTTATTTTTATTTTTTTGCAGTATTAGGGGTTGAACCCAGAGGCATTCTACCTCCGAGCTACACCCCTAGTCTTTTATTCTTTATTTTGTAACAAGTTCTCACTAAGTTGTGGAGGGCCTAGTAGCTGAGGCTGGCCATGAATCCTGATCCTCCAGTCTCAGTCTCCCAAGTACCGAAGACCACAAATTCTTTATGTGCTTATGTTATGTCAGATTGTTGAATAGTAAGTATATGTATATTTAAGTTATAATGTTCAAAACAAGTTCCTGTACCATGGTTTTACTAATCTCTCAGTTTTATTTACATAAATATTACCACTTACTGAAAGGTAACATTATAGAAATATCAACTCTCAAAAAAATTGGTACAGAAGCAGCACTCCCTTGGGATTCTTCTAAATACCACAAGAGGGAAAAGATATTCTTCTCACCTATAAAATTTATGTTGCATGCTAATACTTTTTGGTAAAAGAAGACTTTCTGGGGATCACAAGTTCAAGTGCCCATGCCAAAGATGGCAACTGACAAAAACAAGTTTGCACCTGAGGACAGTTGACATCTAAGTTATACAAAATCAAAGGATTACCAGGATAAATTTTGCCAATTTTGTATAGTACTGTCCTATACCTCAGAAAAATAGGATCTTTAGATTATAGTTAATCATATCTTTACCATACTCTTTCAATTCACTCAAACTTTTATCATTGCCTTAGAGTAAAAGACCCTTTTCAATTTCTATTGGCCTAAGACCCTACAATTTGTGTTAAAACCTTTAGGGAGCCAGGCATGGTGGCCCATACTTGTAATTATAGTACTTGGGAGGCTGAGACCAGAGGATCTGGGTTGGTGGCCAGACTCAGCTACTTAGTGAGGACCTCAGCAACTTAGTGAGATCAAGTTTCAAAATAAAGAATAAAAAAATAGGACTGGGAGTGTAGCTCGGAGGTAGAATGCCCCTGGGTTCAATCTTCAGTACCGAAGGGGGAAAAAAAAAAAAGACAAAACCTCTAGGGTACTGTTATTCTATATAAATTGGCCAAAGCCTTAAAATATTGCAATTCCCAAGAAAATGGCTAGAAAGGAAAGATCTTTAAGGGATGATATAGTATTTTTGGAAAACATTGTCTCATTCTTTGAAGAGCACTTTATGGCCTACATTTTGAATTTACTTCAGAGTTCTAGTACAGCATGAGGTCTATCACACATACATAGGTAACAGGCTCACATAGTAAGAAAATAATTTTTTTTTTTCTTTTTTTGTGGTACTGGGGATTTTTCAAACAGGGTCTCACTAAATTGAAGAGAGCCTCACTAAGTTGCTGTGGCTGGCCTCGAACTTGAAATCCTCCTGTCTCAGCCTCCCAAGTCCTGGGATTACAAAGCGTGTACCACATGCCCAGGAGAAAAGCAGCTTTAACTTACTGTCTATCCTAAAAAGACTAAAAGCCTCAATTATATTCAGGGAATGTTCTACAGTATTAGGAGGGTAGAGCTTCACCATCTTGGCTACAAAATACCACTGAGATGTTGGATAAGCCAGCTGTAGAGAACTTTAAAGCTCTAGCATTTAAGATCGCATATATTTTTAAAGCTACCAAATGTGTTACAAACTACAGAAGAAGCAACCAACCACCCAATTCAGTAAGTCAGAAACCCAAAGAAACCAATGTAACCTTGGTGGCTAATGTATATCAAGTGCTACCCCTATCCTAAGATTTTTGGAGCTTAGAAGAAAAAAGGGAGAGCAGGAGCAGTATTCTGAAAGTTCCATAAGGGCAAGGCAAACTGCTGAGGCCAGGGCCAGAAGCTCTGAATCCACTTGCCCTTTAACCTGTTATTGCTGTGGAGAAGGATAAACAAATGCAAAAGACTGTAATCAAGAACTCATATTTAGTATTCCAAAATAGTGAAAGTTCATTGAGGAGGCCTGAGAAATAATGAAAAGAACCAGCACTTCAGCCATTCTGGCTCTTACAAAGATAAGGAATTGGTAGACCTAACGTGACAATGGCATGAAGATAAAAAGAACTAAGGAATTCAAAGCTCAGTAAACCTAGAAAACAAGATACATGTAATCAAAATACTTAAAACCAACTACCACCAACATGAAAACTAAAAGATAAGGATTATATGAACTGAGTTTGGAAACTGTAACTTATATATTATACATGACATGAGGCTAAAGTTTTCTCTACAGTGTTTGGAATCAGGGAAGAGATGTATATAGGAATAATGTGCCTAATCTAGGAGGTATGTAAGAGGAGGCAGGTTGGATAGGTACCAAATCCAACAGTTTTTTTTTTAAAAAGTATTTTCTAAATAAGGCAGGCAACATGCCAGGGTAGACTGATAGGTAAGTAGGGGTGTTTGTGTGTGTGTGTGTGTGTGTGCGTGTTGCAAACTTGAGAGAGAACTAAAAAATACTGTAATGCAATGGAATAATGTAATACAATCAATACCTTTTATGATGGAAACACAAGTAGTTCATAAGCAATTGAGGTGGAAACTCAACACCAGAAGTCTTAAAAATGTGATACAAACTGCACAGAGCACCACAAGACAAAAGGTCATCAGAGGCTTCTCTGAGCTTCAGACAATTTTAATATAGTGGCATGCTTGAAAAAAGTCAACATGTGCCTGCCTATAATCCCAGTACTTGGGAGGTTGAGACAAGAGGATCTCAGGCTTGAAGCCAGCCTCAACAACTTGGTGAGGCTCTCAGGAACCTAGCAAGACCCTGTTTCCAAATAAGAAAACAAATCAGGGCTGGGTGTGGTAGCACAAGCTTGTAATTCCAGTACTTGGGAGGCTGAGACAAGAAGGATGGCAGATTCTCGGCCAGCCTCAGCTACTTAGTGAGGGCCTCTGCAACTTAGTGAGACCCTGTTTCAAAATAGAGAATAAAACAGGGTTGGAAGTGTAGCTTGGAGGTAGAATGCCCCTGGGTTCAATCCTCAATACCACACACACACACACACACACACACACAAAAAGAAAGAAAGAAAACAAAACAACTCAGGTTGGGGGTGAAACTCAGACAGAATGCTTCTGGGTTCAAGCTCCAGTACCAGCAAAAAAAAAAAAAAAAAAGACAACATGGCATAATCTTCCCCACAAAACTTGGGCCATGCTCTAGAGTTCCCACCAGTTGCAAAACCAAAAATGTAAACCTTCAGCATTTTCTCTAATTTGTGTTTTATATGTAACCACAAAGTTCTAACAATTTTACCTCCTAAATAGTTCTAGAATTATTATTACCATCTTAGTACAAGTCACTATCATCTCTTAATCCATACTCTAACAAAACTTCTTAACTGGTCTTTTTTTTTTTTTTTTTTTTTTGCAGTACTGGGGATTGAACTCAGGGGCATTCTACCTCTGAGATACACCCACAGTCCTATTTTTTATTCTTTATTTTGAAACAGGGTCTCACTAGGTTGTGGAGTGCCTCACTAGGTAGCTGAGGCTGACTGCGAACCCGGATCCTCCAGTCTCAAGTACTGGGATTATAAGTGTGCACCACCACGCCTGGCTCTTAACTGGCCTCTTAACACATCCTTTCTCCCAGTCAGTAATCAGTCCTCTATACTGCGATTAGAATAATATGATACCATGGCACTGGCATACCCTGCTCAATATTCCTCAATGGCTTCCACTGCTCCTTGGAGAGAACTGAAAATCTTTAATATAGTCTGGAAGATCCTAGATGGTCTGCCTGCTGCCTACCTTGCCTGCTTCAACTCCTAACACACTTCCTCTTTCTTGCTGGATTCCAGCTGTAGCAACCTGCTGTGAGTTTCTTTAATGTGTCTCACTTCCCACAGGGGGTTCTGATGTTAATCAGTTCCTATGCCCATAACCACTATTCCAAAACACATACAAAATTTACTATTAGAAGAAGTTCCAAAAAAGTACTTAAGGGAATGAGCAGAAGTGGCATCTGTGTCACTTCTCTTATCATCAACACCTCATGGGTGAAGGAAGGCACCTATGAGGAAAACAGCTTCCATCCCTCCATGGGATTCTGTCAACCTGAAAGGATGCCTAGAAGGGTCTCAGATTTCATATCAACCTCAAGTCTCCCATTACCTTACAAACACTGACAGATAACATGATAAAAACAGATGGATGAAGGCAACATAAATTACTTGACGCTTATCTATGTAACTTTATTTTGCAAGATTTCAAGCGGTCATAACAAAAGTTCTGGGTGACATATGTCTGAAGACATGTTTTGACAAGTGCCAATTCTGCTAGATCATGCTAAAATAGATAAGGACATCTATCTCCAGAAGAAGTGTGCACAGGCAATCTTGGCCATTGTGCTTTGGTCATGCAGCACAATCACCAGCACCTCAAAAAAGCCACTTACTCAGAATTAAGCCTCTCAATGACTCAACTGTGTATTTAGACTAAGGCAACTGCTACACCAACAAGAAAAAGGATTTTTGATGCCCCAGCCAAGTCCAACTGCAGTCCCATAGAAACAAGCAAATTAATCTGGGATGTACAAGGCATGAGACACTATCTTAAAAGGAACATCACTTAAAGTTATGCTTATATTTGCTATTAATCATGTGAAGTAAACACACAATCAATACTCTAAACAAATGAACAAACACCTGCATACTCTCAAGTGCCAAGCACTATCTTAAGCTCTTTACATAATATTAGTTCATTTATCTTTTCAAGAATCCTATGAGATAAAATACTATTATTATCTCTATTTTCTAATGAGGAAGCTGATGTTAAGTAGCTTACCCAGATACTCAGAGCTAGTATGTCACAAAGCCAGGATTCAAAGGAAGGCAGTTAATAGTCTTAATTTTCATGCTGTATTATAATGGTAAAGATGAGAGGTTCACAAAAAGGATATCAGAACATCTAAGAGCACCAAAAGGACTAAGATTTTACTTCAAGATTATAAAAACTGGAACTGATCAAAATAAGTTGTAACATATACCACCTTAGAGAGAAAAGGTTTAGCCAGCATGGTGGTACATACCTGTAATCCCCACAACTTGGGAGGATGAGGCAGGAGGATCACAAGTTCATGGCCAGCCTAGGCCATGAACAGAGTAGCAAGTACTCTGTCTGAAAATAAAAAGGTCTGAAGATTTAGCTCAGTGTTAGTGCACCACTGGGTTCAATCCCTAGTACTGGCAAAGGAAGCTGCTCACCTCATGGCCAGGAAGCAAAAGACAAAGAAGGGGCGAAGGTCCCACTATCCCCTTCAAAGGCATGCCCCCAATAACCTAAAGACCTTCCACTAAGATCCACATTGTAAAGGTTCTAGCCCCTCCCAACAGTGTTATAAGCTAGGGATCAAGCCTTTAACACATGGACCTTGGGGCGACCGGGGGGGGGGGGCATTCCAGATCCAAACTATAGCACCTTACAAAAGGAATATTGTCTTATAAATATGAAAATAAAATGATGATGTTCATCATTTTCAAATAGCATTGCTCTACTGATGTTAGCCTAGTGTATGGAAAGATGTCAAAATTCAAATGTTGAGTCTTAATTTTGTTGCATCCAACAACAACAAAAAAAAACTCTGCCAATTTGCACTAGTTATCTAAAAATTATCTAGTGCAAAAAGCCCCTAAACTTATAATGTATAGACTTCTATTTTTAGAACTAGTGGCCAAAAACCACTAAACCAGGTTTAACCCTTACACCTTGAATTAGCATCCATGTGGTCATCAGAGAAACTCTGACATATGGGTTTCCCAACATCATCTACTCAGACCAGGTTAGTATTTCAGATAGTTCAGGTATATAAAACTAGAATCACTGCACCACTAATGGATCTACAATTTAAGGATATCAAACCATCATTATAGCAAATCAATTATTATTTATTAAGCACTTTCAATGTGCCAGATACTGTGCTAAACTATTAATATGAAGTGTCTTTTTAATCATCACAACAGCCTTCACATTTTATGGCTGAAGAAATTAAGAAAACTATGAGCCATTAAGAAACTTGTCTAAGTCACACAGCTCTCAGCTAGCAGTCACAATTCAAATCCAGGAGGTTGCCTCTAGAGCCTCTGCTTTTACATTTCACTAGGCTGCTCACGCTGTTGGAGACTGTATGAAATAAGCATAGAGTCCCAGCAACCGTAGCAAAGGGATCAACGTAACCAGCATGTAGCATTCCTGGACAATGCCCAACTACTACCAGAAATAATGCCACTTGCATCACTCCACACACCTAGACCTCTCCTTCAAATGACAAGAGTTGAAACAGAGAAAGCTCAAACCAACTCGTAAGCCAATCAAAATCTTACCAGTTGACCACAGCTATGGCATCATTAATAAAAGTATCACACTCAGATGTGATACAAGAAAGCAAAAAGGAAGAAACTTGAAAAAAAGGAAATTCAGAAATTGATAATCACAAAATAACCAACTAGTGAAAGCTACACCCTCTCTAACAGTGAATCAGCTGTGAGTACTACCTATTGAAGAGAGACACAATCAGGACTAAACCAACAATCAATTCTGACCATCTAACTTACCACTTGGGAAAAAAATCTAATAGTAGTGAAAGAAATGATGAGAAATACTGCCTTTCCATCCTGAGCTCAGTGGTAAGATATCAAGTCAGAAGAGGAGGTATTCTCTCATCTAGGACTGGAGCCAATCTAGTGTGTCAGAGGTTGAATGAGGAATCTTAACCATGTACAGTGGCCTTTGAAAGAAGTCAAGGAGGCACGTATTCTGCCAAGAAAATCAGAGGTCTCACCAGCTAATGAAGGAAGGGAGCAGAGATGGCAGCACTCTCGGGTACTGCTGATAATAGTATATAACCCTTCTGACAGTATATATGAAAAGATATATATATTTATCAAAATATAAATATATATAAAAAGATACATATTGCCAACCTTTCTTGGCAATATATAACAAAAGATCTTTTTAAAGAATATACACACTGACTCAGTAATTTCATGTCTATGTAATTATTCTAAGTAAATGATTAAGATTTAGCTACAAAAATGTCCATTTCAGCATTATTTATATGGATAAAAGGTTGAGATCAACATAAACATAAAAAAGGGTAATGATTAAATAAAGTCAAGTAACACAGCCACACAAATGAATTCTGCTAAATCCATGAATGTGCTGTAGAATGTTATTAACATGAAAAAATATTCATGACATATTTGAAAGGCAAATTATAAAGCAGTACATAAGCATAATACCATAATTTCCCAAGTTTCTGTATGACTACAAAAAAGACTGAATGGTAATATAAATATAGAATGAGGTTATCTCTGGGTAGCAGAATTATGGGTGATTTTTATTTTATTTTCATTTATCTGTATTGCCCATTTTCTACAATAAATGTGCATTATTTATATCTATATTGTACTAAAAATGCACAAGCTGGCTCTGTTCACACTTTTTTATATATAAATTCAAAGTATAATTTTCAGTCAACAAGCATCAATAAGTGAGATCAGATTCTATAAAAACCTTCAGGCGGGGAAGAAATGTAATTGAGGGTGAAAACCTCATAGGCTGGAGATAAATCCACCAAACTCAAAATACTGTTCACTCTAGGTTGGAATGGATTATCTGTCACTACAGCAAACATTCAATATGTGTTTGCTGCATGAATGATCCTGTTTACATTCAGTCAAGCATTGAAAAAAAGTATTGTGTTAAAACTTTTTAAAAAGGTCTGCTTCACCATTTTTCTAACTTTTAAAAACTGCCAAGTTCAGTATAAAAAAAAATCAAGATATTGTATTTGAATAAAGTGATCGTGGTGTTCATTTATATTGTACTTTTTTAATATTGTACATCTTTTTTTTTCTTTTTTTTCCCCAGAAAGAAGCTAAGACCCTCCCTCAAAACAGAAAAAAAGAGCTTTAAGGAGGGAAGATGTATATACACTACAGAAAAAATAGCAATCTGATTTGGGGGAGCAAGAGACCAAATTCCAGATATTAACCTAAATCATATTCTATACCATCTATCAGCTATTTTCACTAGACTAAACTAGCTTCTAAAAAAAAAAAAAAACTACAGGGATTTATCCCTGTTAATATATTAAATTTTAATTACTTTAATCATACCAACATTTAAAAGCAAGGAATTCAGGCAAGAAGGGTAATGAAAAAGAATGGGCTGTGATAAAAGACCTGGTTTGAATCCAGACTACTACTTGCCAGATGTTTTTTTCTAAAACATTCAAATTTTGTTTCTTTTCTCTTTCCTTAGGAAACTTTTCTTTCTTTCTTTTTTTTTTTTTAACTGAGAAGGTGCAATTTTGGAGCATGGTATGGCTGGTTGGAGCATGGTATGGATATAGTGAGAGTGCCTGAACTGCCAGGATACAATATGAAAGCAAAAAACTGCAATTAGAGCAGAAAAAGACACTGAGATAAGGACACCAAGCGTGGATATGCTACTTGCTGTAGGTTTGCCCAGTCTTAAACAGTGAAGCCTCACCTGCCATTACCCTTTTCCAAGTAGGAAGCAAAGAATATGCAGAAAAAAAGGTAGGGGAAAGCAAATGATTGATAATGTACGCTCCTGGTGACTTCCTTCCTCTAGGATCTCTTTCCCTATCCTCTCCACTCTTTTTTATTCCTACAGTAAGAGCCTTTCTCAGAAACAGCAATCCCTATGTGAGTGGTCTATACAAAAATTTAAGGTTATCAAATTCCAAGTTCCAAGATTCTAAAAAGAATCTTGTTTCAATGTTTTCTTTGAACATGCACATTTCATCAGGTAAAGAAAACTTTGGGATTTTATCTTAAAAGCACTTAAGGACATAATCAAAAGGTTTGAGTATCAAACAAAGCCACCTATCCATAACACATCCTGTTCACAAAAGTGCCCCAGAAACTTGATATAAACAAAATCCCTCTGTTTATTTCTAGGCGATAATACTGTAGTTTTTTGTATCCAACAGTATGCCTTACATACCCAAGGCAATTACGTTTTTCTTCCTCTACTCAAACAGAGCATCTGTTGCTAACAAAACACTGAAGTCCAAGTCATTTTCACAGACAAAAAAGCAGCTGGTCAAGCTAATCCATTTGTTGACTAGCCACCATCAAGCTTCTGTAAGACTGTCCAGTTAACCTTCATTGTCAGATTGCATGAGTCAGAACTTCCAATCCTCTGTCAATTAGGATTTAACAATCCTTTTTGGCTTCACCATTTGAAATAATTTCTTAAAAGCAAAAAACATGTTTTAAAGATAAAAATGTCTAAACTGAATTAGAAAAGATGAAAGTTAGTTTGAAATTACTATGAAATTAATAACTATAGCTAACAGTACTTATAAGTGGTCTTTAAAAATGAACACAATCCTCACAATTACCTTTGAGGTAAGTATAACTGTCATCTCTATTTTATATAAGATGAAATGAAAACAATGAGCAAATTATCCAAGCTCATATGACTTACAGTTACAACTGGAGACCTGGCTCCAGAGTAATCCTCTTAATAACTTAAGGTTCACATCCCAATGCCTTACAAGTAGGTATATATTCAGGCCATCCTCACCCTTTGCCACCTGCAGTATCTACCTATCTTCCTTGTACTGACTGAGGTACTATCCCACTACCATTTTTTATTATAATATTCTGTAACATGATACAGTCACTAAAACCCATGCCAGGCATCTACTATATTATTCAAAGAGAAAAAATATCCAATTTAGTTAATTACTATTTGAGGCAAGTAATTGATGCTGCAGTAATTCATGAGAAAAGGAAGCTCAGAGTCAGAGCTAAATGGGTTACAAACATTAATACTGGACATTCTTTGTAAGCTATAAAACCGGTTTTTGTTTTTTTTAATTAGGAAGATTTGATACCACCAATGAAATTCAACTTATTTTCTGAGAGGTTCTTTCTCAAAGTTATCCCCAGTAAGATAACACCAGTACCAATAAACAGTTAATTCTTTGTTATCTCTACAGAAACTTCACATGGTACCTAATAGGTACACAAATACATTATCTGAAATGTGAACAAGTATGTTCAAAATAGCTTACCAGCATGCCCTGGCAGGAGTCACAACCTCCAACCCTTGATTCCTCAGGAAAGTGAGGAATACCCATCCCCTAATAAATTAAGATGGTCCATATTAAAGCACTTTTATATTCTGCAAAAGTGACAGGTTTGGTACTAATTCTTCATAAACTTTAATCATTTGTGTTTTCATAATGAATTATCTTTATCAGATTTTTACAATAATACTATGAAGGATTCCAACTTCTACTGAAGAGATGAAGGCATACATTAATCACTGTTACATTACTTGCTCCATATCACAGAGCTAGAAACTACTACCCTGGTACCCAATTCTCTGGACTCCCAAAGTCTTTGCTCTTCTATCTGATCTCTACTGAAGTCCACTCAAACATCATGACTTTTATCTAATAGGCTGTGAGATGTTTTACAAATTTCACAAAATGTAATTTTCAAAAATATCTTACTGATAGTCTTAGAAAAATAACCGAATATAGCCAGTTGAGTTTTAAAATAAGCACACACAATGAAGCCATGTACAATTCTTCTAAATACTATAATAGTGCTTAATATGAGACACTATTCTCATGCACCCTCCCTTGCTCAAGAAGGTGAAACCAGACATAATTATAGAAAGCCGTTTCAGTAAGTTTTTCCAGTGCTTTCTACCTAATAATAGAAAAAAAAGAATGGCCTCTTGGATATGCCCTTGTTTTTCCTCCGCTGCATTATTCATAACGCTTGTTTTTCTTTCCTATACTGCACTATATTTCAATTACACTGTAATCTAACAAAGAGAACAGAGTAGTTGAATTCTATACAGGGATTCTGACTATGTAAAAAATAAATAAATAAATAAAAAACCTCACTCTTCATTGTATTTAAAACATTGCTATGTTCCCTAAATATCTTTACTTAATCGAAAAAGCTAGTTCTGTATATCCTCTCCTCCACTTGTTCTGAAAGTATCAAACATTCCACAGCTACAGCTAGGTAACTGTGACCAGCAACACCAACTGGTCAGAGGGTGGGGCGGCTGCCCTGACAACTGTCTTTTTCCTCAACTGAACAAATACTTAGACCTGCTAGGAAACACGTCCCGGGAAAGGGAGGAGGGAAGCGATACAAAGGCGGTTCGGTCCCTGACCTAAAGAGCATGCACTGTGCCCAGGAAACAGGCTTGGTCCAGCAAAGAGGACCAGCCCTGCGGCTGCAGGGCGACCCCCTAACAAGGCAGTGCCATGGTTTCCATCTGCTGAAAAGGGACGCACCCTCAATTAGCATGCTGGTGGGCCGCAGGAATAAAAGGGAGCCTGGAGTGCTGCAGAAATGAGGACCGCTCCCTATCCTGCTCGGGAGGCAAGGTCTTGAACAAAGTACAGGGCAGAGGCCAGCCCAGGCCACAGGGCGCGGCTCCGCCAGGGTCCAGGAGGGAGGCCCAACAACCTCGCCCTCCACCACCCAGCGCTGCACCGCGCGCCCCTCGCCCACCGGCCGGGCGCCCCGCCCACCCATCCACCCATCGCCGGCCCGGCCCGCCTCGCAGGCCCCGCGCCCCGTCCCTAGCTTGCCTTCTGGGAGTCCATGGCGAGTGGCAAGCCCGCCGGCCCGAACTCGCCGCAGCAGCCTGGAAAGCAGGTGAAGGAGCCGGACCTCACTCAGACCGCTCTCCGCCGCCGCTGCCTCGGCCCGCACCGGCGCCGCCCGGCCCCGCCCGTCCGCGCCCAGCCAGCGCGCGCGCCGTCGCGGAGTCGCGGTTGCCAGGGTGAAAGGGCGGCCCGCGCGGGGAGGGGCGGGGAGCGCCGCGCGCCTGCGCACTGCGCCCGGGCGGCGGAGAGGCTGGTGCCCTGCAGACAGCTCGGATAGGAGGGAGCGCTGCCCATTGGCGGACGCGGATCGTCCTGCAGCCTCTCCTCCCTTCCCCCAGCAAGCGCCGCGGGCCTTGGAATGGGCCACTGATCACCTAGAAGCCGGGCCCATGGGGAGGGTCCGGGAAGGAAAGCTCTGGTCCAGGCGATCGATCAGACCACTCTGCATCCCACACACATCCGAAGCACCTCCTCACGCCAGCCTTGAAGGGGAAGCCAGGCTAGACCAGAGCCAGATGTCCTGTAAGAGGAAAAAGGCTGCCCAGGCGTGGTAGCGCAGGCTGAGATAGGAAGATCACAGGTTCCAGGACAGCCTCAGCCACTTAGCGAGACTATTTAAAAAAAAAAAAAAAAAAAGTAAAATAGGGCTAGAGGTGTAGCTCGCAGAAGAATGTCCCTGGGTTCGATCTCAAGTAAAACACACACACACACACACACACACACACACGGAAAAAGCTGGGATGCTGTAGAAACGTGGGTATGGAACTAACCCAGGCTTTGGGGCTTTGCAGACCTTACCCAGAGAGCAAGGTCTTTCTGCCTGTCTGATCGAGACCAAGTCACTCTCCCTGAGCCTGTTTCATCTTCTGTAAAATAAGAGAAATAATGCACACTCTGCAAAGGACTGCGAGGATTAAATAATGTATTTAAAGTGCCCGGTACAGTTTGTGCTTAGTAAAAGACAGGTGTTATTAGCAGAGAGTTAGAACCTGCTCAGTCCTGCCTGAGGGGACAGTACAGAAGGCAGTGGGCTTGAAAAAGTTCTTCCCTAGAGACGCAGGCCTCATCCTTCATGGGAATGACTTGAGAGGCTCAGAAAAGTTCAACTGGGCAATCAACTCTGATGACTGGAAAGATTCAGCAGTGGTAAAGTCCTTTTCCCAAAGAACCATCTGGTGCAGAAGGCTGACAAAAAGAATTAACACACGAGATGGTTATTTATTATAAGTGTTAAAAAGAAAACTTACTTGGAGTAACAGGGTTCTGTTTCCGATAAGGGAGGTCATGGAAGGCATCTCTCCAGAGTGACCCACGTGAGGGAGGGATCAGTCATACAAGGATCTGGGGAACAGTGTTCTAGTCAGAAGGAACAGCAAATACAAAGGCCTGGGCAGGGCATGTGCTACATGTTTGAGAAAAAGTATTTATGCTACAATGCTATTACGCGTATCTATTCTCCAGTCTTCCCAACTATTCTGTGACTTCCTTAAGGCTGAGACAAAATTCTTTTAATCGTGTCTGTATCCTCAGCACAGAGCCTGCCACACATTGCACACCCAACAGATCCTTTTTTAACCGAACTGAGATGTACAGGAAGTGGGATGGAGTGCACAAATGGGAAGACAAGAGTTTGCTTAGAAAAACAGAATCTGGGGAAAATACCTGCACAGCTGTGCTCTTGCCAGCTGAAAGGAGAGGTGGTATGCAGTGCTACAGAGACATGCCCTCTCTCTTGGTACCAAGGGAAGAGAACCTCCTAGCCAAGCCCTTCCAATTCCACCAGGAGTCGTGAGTATGGCCAGGCACCCAGCCACTAACCCCCTGCTGCATCTGCAAAGGCTGATCTGCGCACTGTGCACTGAGGCCCCGTCGGTTTCCCATAAGGGAGAAATGCAGCCTGGGCAGTGGAGAACAGCAGAGGTCCAACCGCCAGTCAGCACTGTGCCCAGCCCTGTCCCTGCTCGCCACTCTGGATCCGCCACAAAAGGAAGAAAAGAGCATTCAGTGCACTTCTCTTGCTGCAAAGCCTTCATCTCCTGCCTCTCAGAGGGCGACTCCTGAGCACTTTATGACTGACAGACACCACCACAGGAGGAGGAAGAAAGAAGCGTTTGGAGATAGTCGTCGCAGTTGAAATGTAATTGCCAGGATCTGTCATAGGCCCACACCTAGGAGCTCACTCCTGGCTCCTTGCCTCCATCTCTTCTAGTTCTTTCCCTGCAGACCAGCCAAGAGCCTGCAGATTTTGATGGCAGCTCTACCCCATTTGACTTCTGCCTTTGGCAGCTCTTGGGCTCTTTGGCCAATCTGGCTTCCCTGCCCTGCTCATCCTGGGCCTCATGCTTCCCCCTCATTCCCATGCAGGAACACCTAGTTCCTTCTGGCTGTGACTTGTCTTCCCTGGGCCATATGGGTTCTCTCACCTCAGTCATGCATAGAGCTGGGCATGATCTCTGCACCCCAAACCACTCCCAGTGACTCTGTTCTTAAACTTTTCAGTACTTACCATTTTTAAAAATTATTATTATTATTATTATTTTACAGTACTGGGGATTGAACCCAGGGGCATTCTACCTCCGAGCTACACCCCCAGTCCTATTTTTTATTCTTTATTTTGAAACAGGGTCTCACCAAGTTGCAGAGGGCCTCACTAAGTAGCTGAGGTTGGCCACGAACCTGGATCGTCCAGTCTCAGCCTCCCAAGTACTGGGATTACATGCAAATGCCACCACTCCCGGCTTTATTTTTTATTCTTTATTTTAAAACGGGGTCTCACTAAGTAGCTGAGGCCGGCTGCAAACCTTTGCTCCTCCTGTCTCAGCCTCCCAAGTACTGGGAAGCTGAGACAGAAGAAGCAGGCACTGCTATGCCCAGCTATATTTGCCTTTTCACAGCCACGTCAGGTTAAATATTTCCAGAGGTGGCTTTACCAATAAAATAAAGCAAGTGTTCTTAAGTGAGACCCCCCTAGGCCAGCTGCATCATCATCAGTTGCTAACTTGTTAGAAGTGCAAATTCTGAGGCCTCATCCTCATACCTAACTGAATCAGAAACTCTGGGAGTAGGTCCCACTAATCTGTTCTAATAAGTCCTCCAGGTGATTCTATTGCACACTAATGCTTGCAAACCTTTGGATCAAGGGAAATAATGAAGGGACATAAGTTTTCTTTAATATGCGAAAGCTAGGGAGTAACTGGGATACCAGAGGGCCTCCAGATAAGAGGAGAAAATTCAGTGGAGCCAGGGAGGAAGAAGAATGAGGTTCATTATTGGAAAGACTACCATCGACTGTGTGTAAATCCCAATGTCAATCTCAGTACTCTGTAGGGGAAGGGGGGAGACAGGAAAGCAAAGGGGGCACCAAGTGCTGTGTGCATGTATGTCAATGTCAACATGATTTACATTATGATGTGAGATGATAATACACCAATAAAAGCACATAAAATGTAAAAAAAAAAGAAAAGAAAAAAAAGAAAGGAAGGGGGAGAAAGCTGGGCATGGTGACACATGCCTGTAATTTCAGTACTTGGGAGGCTAAAACAGGAGGATCTCGGGTTATAGACGAGACTGTGGTAACTTAGCAAGACCCAGTTTTTGTTTTTTTGGATTGAACCCAGGGGTAGTCTACCTCTGAGCTCCACCTCCAGCCCTATTTTCTTTTTTCTTTATTTTGAAACAGGGTCTCCCTAAGTTGCGGAGGGCCTCACTAAGTAGCCGAGGCTGGCCACCAACTCTCACAATTCTCCTATCTCAGCCTCCCGAGTACTGAGATTACAAGTGTGCTCTACTACATCTGGCAAGACCCAATTTTAAAATAATGAACAAAACAGGGTTGGGGGTACAGTTCAGATGTAGAATGTACCAGGGTTCAATCCCCAGTATTGTACATACAAAAGAAGGAAAAAGAGGGAGAGAAAGAACAAAAAAAGACACTACAGAGAAATAAAAACAGGTGTTGTTTAAAAACTTAGGTTTCTCATTCTACGAGTATATCTAGTTGTATTTATCGGAATGCTATTTCTGGGCCTCTGTGAAACCCTGTCTGAGGAAACTCCAGGTCAAAAGAGGTTCCTGGTGCCAGGTGTGGCACACGCCTCTAATCCCAATACTTGGGAGGCAGAGCCAGGAGGAGTGTAGTTTCAAGGCCAACTTCAACAATTTAGGGAGAGCCTCAGCAATTTAGCAACACCCTGTTGCAAAAATAAAGTAGGGCTGGGAGTGTATGTCACAGGTAGAATGCCCCTGAGATCAATCCCCAGTACAACAACAAAAAGAATAGCCTTCTGGTTGGCACTGCTAATGTCTGACAAAACTGTCCCTCCCCAAATCAGGTTCTCTATTCTCTCTGAGGCGTGCCAGGCACTGCCTGCAGTCCTAAGCTGCCTCATAAATTCTGGGATCCCCTGTCTTGTGGGAGAGAATTTCTTTTTCCCTTCAATGTCTCCAACAGTCGTCCCTTTGGGGAGTCTTTATAGGGCCAAGGTCATGGAGTGAGGGTCTGCACG
This sequence comes from Graphiurus murinus, assembly GCA_004027655.1. Taxonomy (NCBI): domain Eukaryota; kingdom Metazoa; phylum Chordata; class Mammalia; order Rodentia; family Gliridae; genus Graphiurus; species Graphiurus murinus. The sequence continues at coordinate 3,103 of PVLC010013410.1, read as the reverse complement.
TATATGCTAACACCACTGCTTATCAGCTATGCAGCCACCAGTAAGCCGCCCTCGCTAAGACTCGATTTCCTCATCTATAACATAGCCATCATAATTCCCTTTTAGGGTTGTTGTAAGGCTTAAAGGAGATTATGTATGCAAATTCCTGGCTTAGTGGGCATTTGACAAGTGGTAGCTGTTACTATTATTACTCCCCTACACATTGACCTTTAGTTCACCCTTACACAGCTCTTTTTCCTTTTGGGTCTTTGGGGCCTTAGAAGGCCTGTTCTTATCCCAGCTCCCCTTTTAACTGTTATACTCGGCCCTCCTGAAGCACAATTACTAGCCAGCCAGATGTTTCCCTTTGTAAAAGTCCCAAATCTTTACCCACTGAATACCTGACATGGGTCTTAGCATACGCCACCCAACCTGGGAAAACCCTGAGGCCTTCCTAAGCCTCAGTTTCTTCAACTGCTTATCAGTTGAAATAGGAATCATAATCCTAGTGCCTGCACATGTTGTTGAGTGGATTAAATGAGATAATTTATGGTAAGTGTTTAGCGCAGAGTCTGGAATGTAAAAAACATTCAAAAAAGATTTGCTGAGCCGGGCATGGTGGCGCATGCTTGTAATCCCAGCATTTGGGAGGCTGAGACAGGAGGATCTGGGTTCGTGGCCAGTCTCAGCTACCTAGTGAGGCACTCTGCAACTTAGTGAGACCCTAATTCGAAATAAAGAATAAAAAATAGGGCTGGGGGTATAGCTTGGAGGTAGAATACCCCTGAGTTCAATCCCTAGTACTACAAGAAAAAAACAACAACAACAAAAGATTTGCTGTTATCAGCTCTTCCCAACCATGAAACTTAATTCTGCATCTTCTGCCCCCTTTGAACCAAAAACCAAATTCACCCCAAAGACTCTGGAACTCCATGGAATTCAGAACACTGATTTCAGATCCTGGGTGCTCCACCCAGTGAGGAAAGCATGGCGCTGCCTGCAAGCAAGCTGGCGCTCTGGGGCTGTTCAGCTCCACCTGGAGAGCTGTAAGCCAAGTGGGAAGCAATCAGCAGACACAAGCCTGACTTATAAAGGACTGAAAACCATGCGAGAAGCACCTGTGTGTATTTAGTCTGAAAAGAAAACCTCAGGGAGAATATGATCATTGACTTCCAATCTCTCTAGGGTTGTTGTGCAGAAGAGGGAAATAACTTGCTCTCCAGTATCCCACAGGTAAAACTAGACCCACCTGATGGAAGCTACTGGCAGGCAGATTTCCATGCAACAAAAGGTCTAACTTTCTAAGAGAGTCACACAATGCTGGAAGAGACCCTTAGTAGTGAGACTTCCATCAGTGCAGGTATCCAAGCACAGGCTGGACATTTGCTTAGCAGAGCTGTCACAGGGGGATTTGGGCACTGAAAGGGTAGAGAAAACTTTTAACATCTTTCTGAACTCTGAGTTTCTATCATTCCCTAAACCACCAGGTCAATAACCACTCATTCCCTTCCCGACTCAACTTTGTCAGTGCATGTGCACATTGGAAGGCTCTTTAAATCTCCTCTCCTTGCCCTCACTCCCGTGTAGTCCACTGCTTCCTGCAGGAGGGTACGAATGGGCCAGTTGGCCAAACTCCAGCCACTGTGATGATACTGTGCCATGATATCTTATCCACGTGTGAGGGCCTGCTTTAGGCTGGGCACCGAGGACAATGAGATGAGTAAGATCTGGAATGGAAGATGCGGTGTTTCTAACATTTCCTGCTATGGCCCTGGATGTGCTTCTAGACTTACCATGTTCAGGGAATGACCATGAACAAAGTAAATGTATCTGCCTGTTGATCTCCTCATGAAAGGAAATCTCTCCAGGATGCTGGCCTATAGCCAGATCTCTCCAACACAGAGGAACAGACTCTCCGTTCCTGGTGAGAATATAACTCAGCAGCTCTTCTCCCTTTACACATACTCTGAAAATGATACAGGCCCGGTTGGGGCTAGGGAAATATAGGACCTTAGTGCATAATCAACTGCATTCATTGGTGCAGACCCAGGCTCTGCTGCCACTGTCTGAATTCAAATCCCAGGTCTACTAGTCACTGGCCCTGTGGCCTTGGACAGTTTCTTACCCTCTTTGTACTTCATTTTATCATTTGTAAAAATAAGCATATTAATGGTATTCACTTGATAGGGTTATTATGAAGATAAATAACATATGTAAAGTGCTTACATAATTCCCAACATACAGAAGATATGTAACATGTATTAGTTATCTATTATTGTTTTAGAAAATAAACCGTTCTTCTAAGTTCAGCACCAGGAAATAAAAGTGCCTGTGTGTGCTTTGCAATTACAATGCCTTTGCTGTGAGGTTTAGCTGGTGCTATGTCTGCACTTCCTGGGAAGACAAGACTCCTGAAACCTCACCCCCATTCTGAAGGTCAGTCTGTATTTTTCTAGGAAAAAACAGTTGGAGGAAAGAAAGGCGACAGGACAAACATAAGATAAACAAGGGTGTGATGTTCTTTGATTAGATTCTTTGATTAGAAACGGTAGCTCAGAGCTGGGCATGAGGAAGCACGCCTGTACTCCCAGTAACTGGGGAGCCGGAGACAGGAGGATCACAGGTTCAAGGACAGCTTCAGCAAGTAGCAAGACCCTCAGCAACCTAAAGAGACCCTGTTTCAAAACAAAAATAAATAAATGAATAAATAAATAAAATAGGGCTGGGAGTATAGCTTGGAGGTAAAATGCCACTGAGTTCAATCCCCAGTACCAAACACACACACATACACACACACACACACACACACACACACACACACACACACACACACGTAACCATTTCTTTCCATCTCAGATGGGAAGGGAAGACTGGATTCTTTCCAAGTCAAGAGATGCCATGAGCAAAGGTAGAAAATGATGAGAAGAGTAAGTCCCAGGAATGGAAGTAGCAGAGAAACATGTCTTCAGTACCCCAAATACTAGGAAAACTTTAGAACATACAGGAGATGGACTATTCTGCAGGCATGAAAAATTATCTTTATGAAAGATACCTAGCAAAGTAAGAGAAAGTTTGTGATATTAAAATTTAAAAACATCTACAATTTTTTTCCAAATACAATTGG
>PVLC010013409.1:37500-41795 GCA_004027655.1 Graphiurus murinus | reverse complement strand
GTAAATGATTATTTTATTTTTAACTAACGGTCCAACCATATAAAGAACTCATCCCCAACATTTAAAGGGAGAAACCCATCATTCTTATAAGTCTACAGAATCTTTAAATTTCTTTAACATATAAAGAAAAATAATTTAAAAATAAAAGCTGTGGCAAAAAATAAGAACAAAATAAGATGGAAATGAAAAGAAACAATGGGTATATTTTTTAAGCTATTCTAGATGGTCTTAAATAAAATAGGTTCTAAATTGGACAAATTACAAGGAAGTCTTAAATCCAAAGAAAATGTTTTAAAAGTTAATTAAAATACGATTTTTTATGCTCAGAAATAACTGCATTGACAATTAACCAAGACTTTGACATAAAATCATGGTCTTAAGACAGTGGGTGATGCTTCTATGTAGATGTTAGAACATAAAAAAATCAAATTTATGAGTTTGAAGATAATTTTTTAAAAATTCTCTAATTTATATGAAATCTGTAGTGCATAGACACAAGTTTCTGAAAGTCATGAGTGAAACTTCACAGAAATTCAACCTTAGAACTTCTCCCTCTACTGTCATACAACCAGTAGTTGTCGTGATGCAAATATCCTAATAATTGCCTTAATTCTCTGCATAAGTGTACACAAGCAAAAATAAATATCAAATAAAAACACCACACACACACACACACACACACACACACACACACACACACACAACCTTGATGCAAGATTGAAGAGATTTTTTGTTTGTTTGTTTTTTGTTTTTTTAATACTGTAGATTTAACCCAGGGGCATTCTTCTTCTGAGCTACAACCCAAGCCTTTTTTTAAATCTTTATTTATTTTTACTTTTGAAACAGTTCTTGGTAAGTTGCTGAGGCTTGGCTTGAACCTGTGAACCTCCTGTCTCAGCTTCTCAAGCATTAGGATTACAGGCATGTGCCACTATGCCTGGAAATCTTTAAGAGTTGTATCTCTTAGGTGGTGAATTCATTAGCAAATGCTTTTTATTAGAGACTTAAACTGCAAAAAAATATATATTCTGCTCACTGCTCAGAATTAATTGGAGAATGTTTCTCCTTAGATATTTAGAAAATATTATGATTAGACTTTGATTTATTAGAATTAAAACATTTTGGTTTTCTTTTTATTTCCTAAAATGAGGTAACAAGTTCATTTGGATTATGCCAATATTTTTTAAGGTTACAATTCATTCTTGACCATGCCTTAAGTCTTAAAAGTAATGGTTTATTTTACAATACAATTTCAGTATGAATTGATTTCATTGCATGTCTATGTTATTCCTTAATCAGAGCATTTTTCAATATTTATCTCCTGAAATAGGCAACACAAAATACAGAAATACCATAAAATTATCAAGTATCTTTGAGATGTTTAAATATACTGAAATATTTTAATACATTATTTATCGACCAAGGACTTGATTTATGTAAATATTTTAAAAATAATATAATATTAAAGGTATACAAATTTTGAGAAATTATTCTGAAATTTAGGTTACAAGAATTCCTTTAAGGAAAAATTACCAATGTTTAAAATATAATTACCAATTATTTAAAATACTGACAGAAACAATATTTTTGTTATTGATCAGAAATGGAAAACTTAGATAAGCCAATGAAAAAGCTTAACGTTTTCATATGCCTCATGCCTCCAAATATTTTACTAATTAAAAATAAATTGGCAAAGCTAAAGATTTCATTATAATTTGAATGTTCTTAGTATTTCATAGGATTGGCAAACTCAACTGATTCCTTCACCCAAAGGTTAGCATATCGGTTCAAGCAGAAAGACAGCTTAAAAAAAAAAAAAAAAGATACAATTGTCAGTATTTTTCTTGTATATCTGTTCTCTTGAAAGCATTTTTATAATATGGACTAAATTAACAACAGAAATAGATGCATTTTCAACATGCATTATCAAAACTCACAAGCCAAAAAAGTATATATATGTATTTTGGGATTAACAATTTCACCCATAATGTGTAAATCACATTAATGAATGCTGAGACACTGTAGTTCAGAAGAATTATATTTCTTCACTGCTGTATGTAAAGAAGCTGATTATCATATGAAATAATACTTTGATTATCAACCATTTGGATATGACATTTCACTTATTTCTTGTTTCTTTATTTGATACTGAATTTTAATACACATGAAGATTAGTACTTTATTGATTTTGACAGTGGCTAAACTGATGTAATTTGGGGGGAGAGCAGAAGTGTTTTTATGCAAATTCTTTAATCATTTTATAGATGTAAACATACTTAAATACTAAATACCTGACCTTTTCAAATAAATGCAGACCTACCTTGATTTCCACAATAAGCCTCTATTCATTTCCATGAGACAATGTTTTGACAAAATATAAGGCAAAACAGGTGTTAAATTACTTAACAGAAGTCATAATTTAAATAATTAAAACTAATTTGTGTTTAAAGCTATTTGCAGATTTATTAGAGAAACAGATACAAATATGCATTTCTACAGAACTGTTTTTTTTTTCCAAAATGAGCTTAAAACTTGTTCCACAATTTTCACTTGTATATATATCTATGGTAACCCAAGTATTGGCTTCTGTACCACTTGTAATGAGACAATTGCCCTTCCATTGCAATTATAAAAAACTATTTAAAAAAAAATCCGGCACATACACGTTAAATATTTTTCCTTAAAAAAATAATCTAATCAAAATATTGAATACTTTAGATTTAAACAATATTTTATTTACAAATCTGATTTGATGTACTTTATTAATTATACAAGGTAATGCTTCAATTTTCAAGAACAGTTGCTTTTTTGTTTATATAGACCAGTGGAATGACATCCTATCTAGTAATATGTACTACACTTCAATTTTTTTTTTCAAAATTAACATGACAAGTTTTTTGATACTTTCATTTTTTGAAAAAACGTTATTCAGTTGGGGCACATATCTGATGAAACAAAAAAATAACATGCAGAACTCCAAAAATAACCTGTTAAATGATACTTACCCTTTACGTAAAAAGACATCTATGAACAACAGTGCATAACACTATTACGTATTCATGTTTATGAGAAACCAAGCCGGAGGCAAAATGATTCATCCTGTTTTCTAATCATACGCAACTTTATATGGCTGTTTGCATCACTTAAATAAAGTGTGTGCATTAAATTTATAAGACTGCATTGCACTCAAAACTATTATGTATAGCCATGCTTGCCCTGTATTTAATGAGTGATGAATTTCTCCTACTAACAGAGTAACTGGTCTCAAATCTTGTCTGTGATATAAAGAGTATTAAATTATATTTTCATCTCCTTTCAATTGCTGCCTTGGAAAGCAAGAATTCCCTTCTTGGAGAAGACTTACAGTAAATAAAATTTACTTAAGGACTCAGTGAGGAATAATCAGCATACGAATCAAGAATGCAATATAAGAATGGATTAAAAGGAATGTGATTATCAGTACCTTTGTTGAAATCTATTACCACCATTAAAATTTCCAAGGAAAGATAGGGCCTGTATCATAGGGATTCCATTCAATGTTAAATTACTAAAATCTACCAATTTAATGCTTTCATACTGTTTATTTTTCCAATAAAAAAATAAATCTCATACATTAGAAGTGGTACACAAAAAACTGGGATAAAATTTATCAGATTCTTGATAGCACCATTTACACATTCTCAAAGTAAACATTAATATGCACTTTCTTAGAAAGCGATATAAATATATAATACAGGACTTGCTAACCTCTGTTAACCATCTGAATGCGATGGAATAATCTATCTCTACTGTGCAGGTAGGCTTGTGCATGGTGGTGTGGCAATATCATTTTAAAAGTTTGTTACAGATGTGATGGGAAGCTGGAAGGAGTCGAATAAGCAGAAAAAAGAGCTTAGATCTACTGTAAGCAATGAGTCGAAATGAGCCGTTACAGGTTAGAATTTATCTTTGTTTCTGATCATTCAATGAGAAAATGACTTCCACAGAAATAGATACATTTAACTGTTTCAGGAGTGGGTTGGGTGAGGTGAAGTAGGATTGAAAGTCCTACAGGTAATAGCAATAACTGGAAGTGCAGACGAAATTGGTCTTCAGTGCAAAGAGGAAGGCAGCCGTTTAAAAAGTCTAGGTGCAATGTTGTGGTGCTGAAAGAAAAGCTCCCAGTGATAAAGGAAAAAAAAAAAAAAAAAAAAAAAAACTGCAATGCAACTTCAAGCAGTAATTTTGTTGTGCTGAAAGGACAGCTCCCAGTGTTGAGGAAAAGATCTTGGATCTAGAATGAGGTGTCCAATCTG
>PVLC010013409.1:0-32500 GCA_004027655.1 Graphiurus murinus | reverse complement strand
TTTAAAATATGAATATTAACATTTAAAATTATATTTTGGTAGCATAAAGATACATATGACAATGTTTTATGTATCTCACTTGGTGGATAGCAATCTGTGATTGCTTTGTAACTGACAGCACTGAAGGAACTGTTTCTCTGGTTGCACACATTAAAATGGGCAGACTAAAATAACTTGTTAAAATTTGAGCAAGAAATTTAGTGGTTTAGTTGAAATATTTTGAGATATCTCATTGGCTATTTTTTAGCAAGTTATCAATGCTATCTTTAAAACAGATTTGGATAATAATACTTCAATGAGAAACAGAGTTATGCTTTTTGGAAGCAAGCATTGAAAGTATAAAAGCAAATTCTAGACTATGTCACCTCATTTTACACATATATGTGCACACACAAACACCCCTTGTTTCCTTTCCATATATAAAATTTATAGTACTGGTAGTACTTTGTTTCATTCCAATTAGTTTATATGATTATTTCATTTTATGAAAATTATTTAAATTATCTAGAAACATTTCTTAGGAATCTCAAATACATCTCTCATATCCCCTGATAATGTGAATTCAGTTTCATGAAGCAAACAGAAAATTTTTTTTTAAGCCTTTGTTAATTTTGGTCACAGACTTCTTTTTTTTATAGAAAATTACTTGTCTGAAAAACTAGAATGTTATAAAGTAGAAAGTTTAATCATGATTATATCTTTTACCAATTATAAAGATGAATTAGGATCATTCTGTTTTATCCTATGTATATAAAATATTGAGAAAAAATTTACTTTTAAGGATTTAAGTATTTGAATGTTAAATATGATTATATTCTATAAGTAGGCATTTCTTTTTAAATTCAGAACTTTTTTGCAATAAAATATTGTTGAAAAAATTTATGAATTGGGAAATTGTGCTTTAACATAATTTTTATGAAGGAGAATGTATTTAACAAGCAAGGTTTTCCAAAGAACTGTTTTTAAATTATAGTAGTTTCTAATATCATTTTTTCAATGCAATATAATGAGTGCTAACAATTCAAGAACAGAATAGTACATGGAAGGTTAATTATGGGGAGTAATCTATAGACTGTTGATGAAATATATATTATATCATCTAGTATAAAGTCTTCAGCTTCTGTGAAATATGTGAAGATGATTTAGTTTCTATTATACTTCATATCACTCTCACTCTCACACTACATTTATTAGATAGTTTTTTCCCTTTAACTCTAAGACTAGTATACAGCTCCCGCAAGCTTCAACATGGCACATTACTGAAGACTGACCTGTCTTTAAAAAATCTGTTTTCCCTTTAATCATTTTTAAATATGAAAAAGTTCTGAAATAATATATTGTTTATAAACACTTGATATTTCATAAAAGTAAACATCTTCTGAAAAATCACATCTTTAAAAATTAGATAATTATGTCAAATCATCTCATCTTTCTTTATATTAAAGATGTCTTTTTATAGTTAGTACCATTTTCTAGGTTTTAGTTTTAACCATCCTAAATAATCTTAAGTAAAATTCTATGAACAATAATTGCTGTTTTATCAGATATCAATGGGATGGGCCCTCAAATTTTGTTGGTGTGATGGATTTTGCACATATCACAAAAGGTGTGTTATGATTTACAGGCAGTCACTAATGCTTATACCTTAGTATTTATAACCAGTAGCATTTATTAATCTTAAGAAATAGGCTATTTTGTATAAGACTACTGATTTTAGAAAATTAAAGAAATCAAATATAAAATCATTAAATTACAAATCTAACAAATATATATTTAATATCCTAGTCAGAAATATGCCAGTGAAATTTTATTTTTTGTACAAAGACATAAAAATCCTTTTATATTTACTTGTCTTTTTCCTTGGAGGAAAAAAATCCATCTCTATCATATACATTTGGTATGGACACAAGCAAGAAACAGATACTCTGAAAAGAAGCTGAGATGAAAAGAAAAAAATAATTCATTTTTATGAATCAAAAAGAAAATATTGTTAGGTTTACATTTTGTGTGTCAGGTTGAGGTTAAGAGATACCAGTGGTACTTTAGAGCTAGTGGGCAGCTGAACACTGGCAGAAGAAACAGATAAAATGAGCATGGAGAATTATGTAGGATAGCTTATTTGCTTGCTTCTTTTATATAAGCATAAAGCATTTACCAAAGAAAAAGTCTATACATTGATAGTGTCTTCCAGTGCCACTGAAATGATCAGTAACAAATATTAATTGTGCAGGTGGCTTAATTTTCATTGGTGAAGTCTAATGTACTGACAGTCATAAATGCATAATTTTTATTTCTAAGGAACTGAAGGAAAATTAATTAGATTCTAAACAGCATTCAAAGTATTTGGTGTGTACGTATGTAACTAAATCAGATATGTTCTTGACAGTTACAAACTGGTTTTCCCTTCAGAGCTATGATCTATGAGTGCTACCAGCCACCTAATCATTTATAAGTGCTTACTCTGTGGCCCAAGCCTTGTGTTGGAAACCAGAGATAGAGGATATATATACATATATATATATATATATATATGGCATTGTTCCTTCTTTTAAAGAGCTTATGGATTAGTTGTAGAAAACTATTCTATAAGTTTACTAGCATAGTAAAGACTTAGAAATGCTAGAACAGAAGTGTAGCAAAGAGACATAAAGTCTAACTAGAAGGAGAAGGGATAGGTAAGACAATCCTTGAAAGGTGGCATTATATTCACCTAAATGTCTTAAACATTTTTGTACTATCGGTACACTATTTATACTACCAAATCTTCCCATAAATCTGGTCACTGTTACTCCTGTAGTAAAGAGTTCATCTTTCAAATCTAAACTCATTTTAATAGAGGTGATCAGCTTAAATATTATTTTTAAAGTTAGACTTTAAATTATTTTTCTAGATTTGTAATATCAAATAAATATAGATAAAATTAATAATGCAAGTATATCAACTATACTATAGGCTGAGTATATCCCTAGTTCAAAATGATAGGGTCAGAAGTGTTTCAGATTTAGTATGGTTTTCAGATTTAGAATATCTGCATATAATGAGATATCTTGGGGATTGGACCTAGGTTTAAAAACAAAATTAATTTATTTGGCATATGAACTTTATTCAATTAACCCAAAGGCAATTTTATATGATTTTTTTTACTGCAACCTATCACATGAAGTTAGGTGTGAAATTTCCACATGTGGCATCATGTTGGTGGTCAAAAAGTTGCAGATTTTGAAGCACTTTGTATTTCGGATTTTCAGATTAAAGATGCTTGACTTGTAGCATCAACAGTTTCTCAAAGGAAAAATAATGTAATTAAGTGACTATTTCTCTATTTGTAACTATGGAAAGAAAACATCTATGAGAACCGTATGGCATTAAAACTATTAAGTAGGACAGTATTAATATTGATATGTTTTTGATTAAAAAAGAACATTAAGACAATCAAATTTTCTCTTTTGCCAAATAAGAACTCCAATCTGTGGTGGTCTTACAGCTATAAGGGGATGAAATTGTCTGTAGGTATCATATTTCTTCATCACCATAGCAGGAAAATTATTAAACTATTATATACAACTATATATTAACATAGATAAAAATAAGTTCCATTATATTTTTAGATAGCTCAATGAATAGTAAGGATTATTTTATTTACTTTGCCATATTATTTGATACTTATGTTTTCTCTAGCCTTTATAAAGCAATTTCTATCGATAGTAGAAACCTGCTATTTCACTCACTCACTCACTCACCTCACTCATTCTGCATCCAATCTCTCTTCTGGCAAGAGAGCCTCTGTTTTCCTTTGGGAAGCACATTCATTCTCAGTGTATGTGCTTCAGGTAAGGCTGACATCTTCCAATGCCTGCAGGAGTGGAAACATGACCCAGGTCTGACCTGTCACTTTCTATACCATGGGCAGTTACTGATTCTAAGGTGAGTACATGACATAAGATAATTCAGAAAGAGTTAACCTGAGAATCTGGTGAGGCTATTGAGGTAGATGTACTTGTGTTCCTAACCTAGGAGAACACCAGCCTGGCATTGCTAGAGTACTTGCTATCACATGAGAATAAAAGAAGCTGACTGAAAAGAAAATTAACTCAGATAAAAGAGAGGTAAAAAATGGAGATTCCAAAAATGAGAAATTTATGACAGCTTTATGGCATCTAAATCTAACCATGTCAAAGCCAGCACACAATTAATAAAAATGAATTCCTTATTTATAAATTCTGACTAATAATTGGGCAAAGAGTATCTCTGAAAATATTTTGTTAATATTATATTGTATATTATTGACCTGTCAAAAATACTGAAATTTTATTGTCTCTTAGTGCTTAATTTCAATGTTATATAACCTAATAGGATAATTACTTTTTTCATTTTCCTTACATATTACAACTTATAGTACTGAGGCTCACTTTGTAGTGTCCAATGGAGGAAGATTGTGCCATTTTCAGCGACCTATATTGAATAGTTGACGAAAGCCAACTGAAAAAATTTTTTTTAAATTATAGACTTTATATGTATGTAAATAAGTGCTTTTTAAAAAATTGGTACATTGTAATCATACATCTTTGTTAGGTACAAGCTGATTTTCTGTAATGTACTCATTTGACAAAATAAGTACAACAGAGTACATGAATACAAGTATCCAGACAATTTAAAAAGCATCTTTTCTATTAGACTGTTTAATCTTACTTTTGATAACAAAATCAAAGGCAGAATAGTTTTCATAGGAATGTCTTAATATCTAGCATAAAACATCATGTTGGTCTTTTTTTCATGTATCTTTAACAAACTCCAATCTCCCTGGGTGCCATCTGTGACTTCTGTTGCTCCAAAGATCTCTATATCCTGTTACATAATGTTGATTTTTTTTTTCTCTCCCTAAAATGCTTCTTGCCCAGCCCTAATGCTTTATCTTAGCTAAAGTACAGTGTGATATAATAGAAAGAATTTAGAATTGGCTGTTAATCAATACAGGTCTCACCCTAGCTCTGTTTTGTGACCTTTATCAAATCGCTTGTTTCAGCATCTATAAAATCATGCAACTTAATAAGGCTATGGATGAGGAGCTTTTATTTTAGCATTATAAGAAACTCCTGGTCAAAATCCTTCAATAGCTCCCCCTGCTTAAACTTCCTACTAAATACATAAACTCCTGCGCAGATGTTCAAAATTCTCCACACCCTATCCTCAAATTGCCTTCCCAGTCACCTTCTATGACAAGGAGCCTATGCTAAATCAAATGTCCCCTGCTAATTCCTATATAGACTCAATATTAGTGGTTTTCCTATGTCTTTGCCTTTGCTCTTTCATTTCTGTCAACTGACTGAAAGATTATGCGGGTTTCTACACTGTTCTTCCCCTCACAATGTGCACAATTTTGACTTCTGAAATTTCGTATGTCTTACAAGCAGTCTACTTGATACATTTCACTTTTTAAACTCAAAATTTATTTCCTAAAACTAGAAGTGTCGAAGTATTTTCTATATTTCCAATTATGTTATTTGTTCTAAGCTAACATTAGTGCAACAGATATGCAATTTATTGTACAAAAATTTATATTCTTGAAGGCCAGTATATTATTTAATTTTGCATTTACTATTTGTCCCTGGTTAAAATTACCAACTGGATAACTGTCAAAAAATAAAACCAAAAAAATTAAAAATGCATCTGAATAAATACTAAAAATACATTATTTGAAAGAGTTCAAAATGGATACACAACTGTGTATAAGTGTAAAATATATGTCTTTGAGTTCTTAAAACAAGAGTAAAATTCTTTACTTCATCATCTCTACATTCTATAGTTCCAATAGTATATTGCAGACATACTGAAGTATACAAAATAAGTATGCTGATATTTTAATCTTATCATAAGACTACTGGTATCAATAACATAGGATTATGGTAATTTAAAAATCCATAACATTATAGTAATTAAATAATTCAATAGGCCCTATCTATCTTCCTAAGTTTTCATTTACCTACTATGTATTTCCTACATGTTTAGAGGCTTTTTTACTCATTAAGCTGTGGCTAGGCTACTTTAGCCATATAAAAATGCAGTTGAATTCATTCTAAAAGTTTAGAATACAATTATATTACTGTTTACTTGATTAAATGGTGAATTATATCAATTAACAAGATGGTTCAAATGATAATTTCTAACAAATCATGATCACAATTTGTGAATGGTATAATGAAATCCTACCCTTTGTCTTGCTTCAAGCAATTGAATTTTTAACTCAAAATATCTGATATATAAGACTAAGTGTCTTTAGAAGTTTTGTGGTAACTGTACTTCATTTTATTTCTCCTTTCCAAGGGACACACTTTATTTTTCCCTCTGGCTCCAAGCTATGACAGAATATGACAGGCAGTATAACTTTTGGTGTGTGTGCATCTTTGGAAGAAGACAGAAAACAATGATAATCCCTGAAAAATTTCTAAAGGCAAAAAAGGTTTAAGGTACTTATTTTTTTCACTTAACACATTATTTCACTTTGCCCCTGAAGCATTATTCAAATTTTCTTTTTCTTTTGGTGAGTGCTAAATATTTTAAAGATACATCACATATCTCAGAGCAGGATACACTTAGGAATGACAAAAGTAGTAAAAGAAAAATCAATTCTTTCTAGGTGGAAGAAAAGAGAAGCACCTCAAACTATTCTTATTATGTTGTGATGTTAAGCACTTTAGATGATATCAGAAAAGAAAGATATAGAGTCAAATAACTACTTCTGAGCTACACCCCCAGCCTCTTTTATTTATTTTTCTGAAACAGGGTCTTTCTTCTAGGTTGCTGAGAGTCTTCCTAAGTTGTTGAGACTATTTCTGTGATCTTCCTGTCTCAGTCTCTCAAGCATTGGGATTATAGGCATACATCACCATGCCTGGCATTCTCAGAGGGTCTATTATTTAAAAATTAAAATAATTTGGGATGTTGTCTTCTTAAAACTTGCTATTGATTTTGCTAAATTGAGGTTATACTTATGAGAGGCCGATATGTGCCACCAAGTTTTCAAAAAAACCCCTGCTTTTTGAAATAATTATCATTACTTTTACCCCCCCCCCTTTTTTTTGTGGTCCTGGGGATTAAACTCAGAGGCCATCTACCTTCCAGCTAAATTCCCAGCCCAATTTTATTCTTATTTGGAAACAGGGTCTCGCTAGGTTGATGAGAGTCTCACTACTTGCTGAGGCTGTCCTTGAACCTGCGATCCTCCTGTCTCAGCTCCCAAGTACTGGGATTACAAGTGTGAGCCACCATGCTTGGCTTAAATCCCCTCTTATCTCTTTCAGGGTATATCTAAGAGTTCTTAATTCTGATTAGTGAATAAACATACTTGAAATGTTTGGATTTTTGACAAATGGTTCAAATGTGTTTTTCACTAATAATGTTTTAATTCAATATTTTAAATGAATTTAATATTCATTTTAAAAAATAAAAAATAGCTATCAACATAAAGTTACGGGATGTGTTCAATGAAGTAAACTGTGAGAAAAAAGAGTGAAGATGAGGAAAGAAGGAATTCTATTTTGGACATTTTAAGTTTGAAATGCCTATCAGACATTCAAGTAAAGAGTTCAGGTAGATGAATGGACATGGTTCTGAAGACCAGAAGAAATATGGAAGCTAACAGAGAAACACAGAAATCAGAGGAATAGATGAGGTAAAAGTGAATAAACACTATTAAATAGTGAGTTAAAGAGCTAAGTAGAAAAAGAAAGTATTTAGTTCCTACAAAAACCAAAGAACAATAAAAATAACCAAGCGCTGTATGAATGGATGTCACTATGACAATGAACTACATTATGATGTGAGACTCTAGTAAACCAATAAAAGCATAAAAAATTAATCATTAAGAAAAAACTTAACATGTAAAGGGAGAAGTTAATTAATTTTTCTTTTTAAAAATATTTGTGGCAGCATATAATACCTTTCAAAAATCATACTGCAGCTTTTATCAAGTTATGAAAAGAGTATAAAACTGAACTTCTGCAATCCTTTTGGGAAATTATCTAAAACATGGAAAAGTATATACATTGGATAGTATTTTAGTATTTTATTAGTAAAGGGAAGTTGATACTTTACTCTCATAAATGACTGTCATCAAAAAACAGATATCATGAATTATTCTTATTTCATTAATAAGATTAGTAAATATTGACTAATATAAAAGGTTAGTGAAGCATGTCTTCACTTTACCATTTAGTCATAGAACTAAGTTCTTTTCACATGTATATGGATTAAAGTAGTTCACTTTTAATATCTAATCACAAAAATATATTTTATAACTTCTACTCCTTCACTAAAAGCAACTGAAGTTAATGAAACTTTTCTTTTTCAATATTATTTTTAAAGAGTAAGTGTACTGGTCTTATTGAAAAAAAAAAAAAGCTAAAGTAAACATCAGTAAGTTGAACCCTAAAGTAGTTCAGAAGAAAACATAAAGATCAACTGGAAAATTCCTAATTCAAAGATAAAAGAAATCAGAAGAACCAAGCCTAACAGACCACAAATTTATGAAGTAAAAACAAGAAATATTTTTACTGCATTGAGTAGTTATCAAAATCCCTAACCTAAAAAAACTTTTATCTGAGATAATATTAAGGACATCTGTAGGCATTTTTAAGAGAAAAAAGTGAAAATAAATTTCATAACTATTCACTTTTTGTATTGTAAGTATTTTACATTTTAGATAGTTATTTGAAAGATGAAAATATTCTATTGTCTTATACACACACACACACACACACACACGCACGCACGCACGCACACACACACACACCACCACCACCAACAACAACAACAGGCAAGAAGACAAGTACACATTCTGGAACAAAGAGACCCTAAGTACTTTTGTTATATAAAGAAATATATAATGTTCTGCCTTGAGAACATGCTGTGTGCAAGAACTACAGGGTGTTCTTGCTATGACTGCAGAGAGAAATGATGAGACAGAGAAATCACCTTTACCTACTAGGTGGTCCAGAAAGTATTGCAAACCTGCCTACTTATGAACCACATTAGACAAGGTAGTCTATGCATTGTTACCAGTGCCTGAGCCATATATGGAATGTAAAATAAGGAATGTGACAGAGATACTATTATATTGACTTTTCCCCTGAAGTGTTCTAATTTCCTTAGTCTTAAAAAAAAAAAAAAAACCTAGGCTTTTTATAAACACAAAAATATACAAAACTCGGTAGGTGTGTTATAAAAGTAACCAGAAAACACTACTAGTATGCTACTTTCAGCAGTAATTCTTTTTTCCCCTGTGGTATTATGAGTTGAACCCAAGGGCATTCTACCTCTGAGTTACACCCCCAGCCCTATTTTTTATTTTAAATAAAACAGGGTCTAAGTTGTAGAAGGCCTCACTAAATTGCTGAGTCTGGCCATAAACCCGTGATTCTCCTGCCTCAGCCTCCCATGCCCAGCTCAGGAGTAATTCTTAACTTGCCCTCAGGTAGATCTGATTCCCATCACTGGGTATCAGGTACATACAGTCTACATCATAACATGCTAACAAACTTAAAAGTTAGCAGTGAGATGAAGATGTATAGGAAAAACTTATTTAATCAATTTCCATAATTTTTGGCAAGAATGTTACTAAATAATCTTAGAAACTACTAAAGGGATCTGCATATAAATATTTCCAAAGACAAGAGAACTTCTAACTGTATTTGGTAATAATCAAAGGTTTATTAATGCTATGTGAAAGGACAAATATCCTTGTACAATAACTTCATAAATTTAAATCATATTAATTAGCAAATGCTAAAATTATTTTCAATGGCAAAACTAATATCTACTCTTCAACTTCTGTACCAATCAAATATATTTTTGTAATTTAGTGTTTTCCAAATACCAAGCTATCAAAAATGTCTTGATGAGTTAACATTTAAGAAAGAGACAGTGTTACACAATTATAGTACACAATTCTCAGTTTGTTGTAATGTGCACTTATCACAGATTACAGTGTTTCCCAAACATCTCAAGAGGATTCAAGAAATATTTATATGACTATTCAAATATGGATACCTAATCTCATCCTAGATCTATTAAATTAGAATCTCCACAGGTAACTTTGATATGAAGCAAGGATTGAGAAATTTTAACAGACTAATCATAAAAGATGAAGGAGAATATTACATATGTTATACAATCATATAATTTGGCATAGCTTTAAAATATGAAACAGCTGCCATTCCCTTGCCAGTTAATGTCTCTTCTAGGCCTAATGCCTCTCTATAGTGATCCTTCTTAAAACTCTCAATAAAGCATCTCAAGACTAGTAAATCAATAAGCCATATAGTAAAATGCATGCATAAAGATAATCAAATCTTTCCCTTGGGAAATTTCACTTTATATTTTATAAAACACTGCATATATCACAAATGAAGTCACTATTTTCCATCCTATTTTGTATTCTCTAAGTCAATAATTAATATTTTAAAAAGTACAGGTATGAAAAGAAAAAGTAATTTTTATATTCCTTATCATCACCCTGATAAACACAAACACAAAACATGAAAACAAGATGTTTTTGACCATTAAAATAGAGCTACATGTTTCTTATTAATTTACTTTTTTTTTTTTTAGCTAATACAGCTCAAACACTATTTTAAGGCAGTATGCATAGATCTCATTAATTACTTTTGATAGCTTTACCCCATAACATTCTACAATACCATAATTTTTTCCATAACATTCTTTCTAGACATCAAGTTGTTTTTCAACATTTGCCAATGTAAATAATGCAGCAATACATATTCCTATATCTATATTCCTGTATATTTGTACATTAAAATTTACAGGACAGACTCTCCAAATCTGCGATGTTGTAGCATTTTTTACATCAACATTGTGCGAAAATGCTATTTCCTGTATCCTTGCCAGGATTTTGATTTCTAAACACACACACACACACACACACACACACACACACAGACACACACACACACACACACACACACACTTTCTTACATTCCTGATATATGTGTATTATATATACACATACAATTTTGTATCTCTAGTAAAATAAAGTGCAATATTCTGTTGCTAATTTCTATTTTCCTGATGCTGGTGAGGTTAAATAAGTTTTTAGATATTTATTGGGTATTTTCATTTCTGCCTCTGTAAATTACCTTCTCATATCTTTATTCATTTTTTTTTTACTGGATAATTTTCATAGGAATCTAGAATCTCTTTGTATAGTAGAGATAATTATTGTCACAAACATGCTCAACATACTTTTCCAGAGATACTGTTGTCTTTGCTTATTAATGTTGTGTTTTGCTATATCAAAACATTAAATATTTATATATGCAAATGTTAATTTATTCTTTTATGTTTTGGATATTCTTTTTTCTTTTGCGGTACTGGGGATTGAACTCAGGGGCATTCTACCTCCGAGCTATACCCCCAGCCCTATTTTTTATTCTTTATTTTGAAACCGAGTCTCACTAAGTTGCTGAGTGTCTCACTAGGTAGCTGGTCGCGAACCCGGATCCTCCGGTCTCAGCCTCTGGAATGCTGGGATTACAAGTATACGCCACCACGCCTGGTTGGATATTCTTTTTTCTTAAAAAGTCACCATCAATTTGATTTCACACATTATTATTTAATCCTGAATGCACTGAAATTTATTTCTGTATAATGTAGTAGGTGAAAGTCTAAATTTATTTTTTTCAGATGGATAGTACATTATACCAGTACCATTATTAAATAAAATATCCTTTTCTAAAGTAAATTAAGATGACACCGATGTATACTCTGAAACACACAGTGTTCTACATATTTCTCATATATTGTTTCACCTAAGAATTATGACAACTCCACAGTTTATAATGAGAAAACATGCATGAAAAGTTAAAGATATTGTATGCTTCAAATTAAAAATTTAGGGTGTGGCAAGTTCTCCAAATTTCTACATTACACTACTCTCTTTTGTCATATCATACATTCAGTTTCCATATATATTTGCATCTATTTCAGAAAACTCCATTCTATTTCACTATTAAATCTATTTTGGTTAATATTATTTTATTATAAGTACTTCATGATAACTTTTAATGATGGATGAAGCATCTCTTCCCATATATATAATTAGTTTTTTGCCTCTTATTAGTCATCTCATGGTAATTAGCTTAAATTTATTTCTTGATATGTATATTAAAATCATTTCATTTGCTTCTCTCTTCCACAAAACTAGAAAATTCATAAAACTATAGCAAATACGCATTTTAAGTTTAAATAATTGATATTTCTATATTAAATCTTCTCTTCTAAAATTACAGGAAGTCTATCCATTCATTAAAGGAATGCTTGTCCTTTTATGCAAATTATGTTATTTTATCGTAGACTCAATTTATTCTTAGGAAGTCTTGAGATTTTTATATATATATATGATATACACACTAGGTTGTCCAGAGAAAATTATACTCAAATACCAGAAATTTAGTAAAGCTCATCCCAATGATAAGCAAAGCACATTAATATGATGTACATAGCAAGACTAATAAAGTGTATTAAATTGTGATTTCATTATTTTTCTATGACCTTTTACAATATAACTATTTATTTATTTATTTATTTTTACGGTACTGGGTTTGAACCCAGGAGTATTCTACCTCTGACTACACCCCCAGTCTGATATTTTATTCTTTATTTTTGAAACAGGGTTTCACTAAGTTGCTGAGGGCCTCAGTAAGTAGCTGCGGCTAGCTGCAAACCTGTGATCCTCCTGTCTTGCCTCTCAAGTACTGGGATTAAAAGCGTGTGCCACCTTGCCTAGCTAAAATATACTTCAGAAGAGAATAATGGCATCATTTTACACACACACACACACACACACACACACACACACACAAACATACACTACTCATACACATACACTGGAGGAAATTAAACTCAATTTTGATATTTTGTGTAGAATCATGACAATATCTGTACTTGAGACAATAGCCTGATTAGTTTTCAAACTGTGCTCTGAGTACATTAGGAATGCAATAAAAACCTAGTAACTTTGGCTTAATCATGGTAGTCAATCAAAAGTATTTAACCTAGAAACTTTAGCTTAGCCACTTTACTCAATTTCTAATTGGCTTCCTTCTTCTTTTCTAATTGGCTTGTATTTTTAGAAAAAAAATTCTGTCCAAAATTTCACTTGAAGGACTATAAAAAACATGAGTTTTAAAACATATACACTATGCAAGTCTGTTCTCCTAAGTAATGCTATTCATTCAACAAATACTTACTGAGAACCTACTATGTTCCAGGCTAGTGTTTCAGATACATCAGAGAATAGACAAAATCCTTATTCTCATACAACTTAATTTTCTATAGAGTTGATTATTATGCAGCAAACATAATAATCAAAGTATACAGTATTCATGAGGTAGCAGGAAAAACATTTAAAAATATAGCAAGAAAAAGGGAATAAGGAGTACTGGAGGAAGAGGGAGGCCAAGTTGCAGTATCAAATGAGGTGGTCAGTTGAGAAGGTGAATTGTGACTAGCCTTACAGGAGTTATGAAAGTGCTAGCAAAAAAGATCTCTGATATAGAATTTCATGCAGAAAGAAAAGCAAGAACAAAATATTGAGGTACGAGTGCAACTACTATCTGCCAGGGATAGCAAATAGGTCAATGTAGCTAAGCCAGAATGAGGAAGTGGCAGGAAATAAAATAAAAAAGGTAAGGTGGCAAGGGCCAGATTTTGTAAATTAGCAGATCCATTTTGAATATCTGGTGGAGGCAAAGAAATAAAATAACAACAACAACAAAAACAAAAAAAACTCTGATGATTTAAAGGAACAGATTTGGGGTAGTTTTTGAACTTGTTGAATTTAAGATATCCACTAGATATGCAGGTAGAAATACTGGGTATGGAACTAGATAGAGGTCTGGATTCACTCTCTTCTGCTCTCTAAGGACACAGTGGTGGTCTCTTTTTCTTGCTCTCTACCCTCTGCCACATGAGGATGTAGGAACAAGCCCTTACTAGATGCTAGTTTGTTAACCATGGACTTTCCAGTCTCTGAATCCATGAGAAATAATTTTCTGTTCTTTATAAGTTGGCATCTTAAATATTATTATAGCAGCAGAAAGCTGACTAAGATAATAGTAAACCTGCCCCTTACTTCAGATATAAAATTTGCAGATGTCAGCATATAAAAGTCAAGGCATCCAATGAGGACAAAGAAAAGTACAGCCTAAGAAGAAGTCCCAAGACCCAAAGCATTCCAAAATTAAGCACATGGGATAAGAGGAAGAACTAGCAAAGAATTCTGAGAAGAAGCAGGAGGAAAATCAAGAATGTGCAGTGTCCTGGAAGTCAAAAGTAAAGAAAGTACACCAAAGAGGTAGATGTTCTAAATCGTGACAAATACTGTTGCTAGGTCAAGTAACTCATGGACTGAGAATAGGCAACTAGAATCAGCAGTCTGTTCATTACTAAGTTTCTTGCCGAACAGTTTTGTGGAATGATGGAAGCAAAACCCTAACTGGAGTGGATTTAAGAAAAACAAGACAGATATTCAAAACAGAGAATGGAGATAATATTTTTGTGAGTTATGTTACAAGACTAAAAGAAATATGGCATTAGCTAGTAGAAGTAAAAGCAAAGGTTTTGTGTATTCATCTAGATGAAAGAAAGAATATGTGAATGCGGATTGAATGCTCCTAGAGTAAAAATTTAACAGATAAATAAGAGAGAAGGCAGAATTGCTCAAAAGATCCTCATGTAAAGAAAAAAAAATGAGGTTTAATGCATAACTGAAATGACTGGTTTTAGATGGAAGCAGGAAAATTTTGCCTATGGTAATAGGCAAAAATGTGGAATATATAGGTATAAATGTTGATTCATTAAGTATTTGTTGGTGTCAATTTGTAGAACTTCTCTTTTGATTGCTTCTATTTTTTAGTGAAGTAGAAAATGAGGTCATTAATTGGGAGAGAGGAAAGGAACAAGAGATACTAGGGGATTGTGGTAAGGACAATTAGATGGCATCAATTATCTGCACCCTCTTTTCTTATACCCTGTATCATCCTCTTCCCTTAAGTATGGGTGGAATGCATGGCTTGCTTTTAACCAACAGAATATGCAATGCAATGAAAATGTCATTACTGTGTTTATGTTATACTGTATGGCAAAGGAGGTAAGAAAATCACTTCTGTGATGAACTTCAGCATAAATGACTTTATCTTGCTAGCACACTAGGAAAAGATGCTCTTGCTGGCCTGGCAAGAAGCAAACTGCCAAGTTGTAATGGTGGGTAGCCTCTAAAATCTAAGGACCAACTTTAGCCAACAGCCAGTAAGAAGGCAGGGCCCTTAGCCAAACAGCTGTAAGGAACAGAATGCTGCCAACAACCTGGTTCAAGGAGGAAGGAGAGAAGTCCCTAGTTGAGCCTCTCCTGAGAATGGAGGTGAGTAGACAACTTGATGTAACCACATGAGACCAAGAGCAGAGGACTCAGCCCACCTGGCTCATGTAGTACCTGGACTCCTGACCTATAGGATAAGTGGGTCAGGATAAGTGGGGGATTTTAAGCCTTTAGATTTTTGGTAATTTGTTATACAACAACAGAAAACTGATACAGGGGCAAAAAGAAAAGAGAACTGTATAATAGTCACCTGGAGAGAATGTGAATGGGCTAATGATTGTCTAATAGAATTAATAGTCCATTTGAGATTAGTGGCCGTGATTTGAAGTGTTATCAGTTTTAATTTTGTTTTTCTGTAAGGATAGTAAATATGAATTACCTATTTTGTGCATTCATACATTTTGATAAATATCTTTTATATAATTTCAAAGTTGTCAGCAAATAAATAAATGCCTATGAGATACATATTTTGAAATTGCTCTTTTTTTTTCTTTTTCCAGACTTAAAGGAAAATTCTAGGAGTGCCAACAACCAGGTACTTAAAGTGAAGACTGAAATTTTATTTTTGGAACCACTGGTGATTGATGAAAATGTTTTGTGGAATCTTAATGAAATTATTAAATAATTTGGTATCAATAGCTTAGAATTGATTAAGTAATAATAACTACTTTAAGGTTTTTTTGAAAATATAAATATGTGTTAAAGAATCAGATTTTATTTGCTGTAAATATATCTATTTCATATTTAAAATTCCATAAATAAAAAACTTAAATTTACATATTATGGTATGAAACACATACTAAAGAGAATAATTTGTAAAACTATTAGCCATATCAGTTTTTATTCTTTGATAGGGAAGCTAACAATTTGATAACTAAGCAACAAGTAACTTGGTACTTTCACTAGAAAATAATTATAGCAAAATTTAAGCTAAAGAAGATAAACTTTGATTACAGAAATATTTTATAGTTGAAAACAACCAATATCAATATTAGAATAATTAAAGATAAAATTCAAACATTTTCAACAAGCTATTTGCTATACTATTTACACTTAATAATTTTTTCATTATTTATTTTTTTTTTTGCGGTACTGGGGATTGAACTCAGGGGCATTCTACCTCCGAGCTACACCCCCAGCTCTATTTTTTATTCTTTATTTTGAAACCGAGTCTCACTACGTTGCGGAGTGCCTCACTAGGTAGCTGAGTCTAGCCGCGAACCCGGATCCTCCGGTCTCAGCCTCCCGAATGCTGGTCATAATTATTTTCAATAAACATAACCTAACATTTATACGATGCTTACTACACTCTAGACACTCTTCTAAGAATAGTTTCTTATAGCAACCCTATAGACTGCTATTATTTGAATTTAAAAATTAGGAAGAGTGAGGCTCAAAGTCACTCAGGAAATAAGCAGTCAAACAAAGATCTGACCATAGGCAATTTATACTTTCTTTGTACTGGAGATTGAACTCAGGGGTGTTCTATGTCTGAGCTACATACCCCCAGATCTTTTTTTTTTTTTTGAAACAGGGTCTCACTAAGTTCCTGAGGACTTTGCTAATTTGCTGAGGCTGGCCTCAAACCTGGGATCCTCCTGTCTCAGCCTCCCAAGTATTGCAATTACAGGCATGTGCCCACCACACCCAGCCTTAGTCTTGACTTTTAACTACCATTTTATAAGGCTTCTCACATCATAGTCCTTCAAATTTCAGAGGAAAATTATTACTGTACAACACTGCACTTAGAGTCTGACCTGAGGAAACATGTTAAGAGGTCTAAAAGGACAGGAAGTAAAATTCAGTATGTACTAAACATGTAATAATTTTTATAAGAATAAGAAATGTTTTAAAATGTTGGATCTACCTATCAAACATACTTGGAATTACTTATGTGCTTTTTATTTTTTGATTTTCTACATATTTATAGTTCATTAGTTCTTTCCAACATAATAGTTTATAATACAGACTATTCAGCAAAGAAAACTCAATCATAATTCATTCAGGTAATACTGATAAAAATAACACAAGATAATACTAGCTATAACATATATCATTTTTATTGTATTGTAAATAGAAAACTCTGGCTTTGGTCTGTTTCTCCCAGTTATTAAACTGTAGACATATTTGCCAAATTGTTGAATAAGAACAAACTTAAACTAGTTAGTAAATTTATTTTTATATGTTGAAGTCAATTTTAATTATGGAAAGTTCAAGATTATCATATTAGAATGTATTTTCCTATCTCAGTTACACTTGTAAATGTAAGTCAATATAGTGAAGCCAAATTAATAAGGACAGTATGGTATAATTACAAACTATCAATAGCATAAAGATTAATGATAACTATAATTCCTTTAGTGAATTAAGAATGTGTTCTGTTTTTCTCTTAAATCTTGTTCATGTTATCCAGAATATATATACTTCTTTGTACAAGAACAGAAGAAAACAAAGTCTAAGTAACAATTGAGTGTAGTCATCAGCATGTAAAATCACAAATGATGTACTATTTCATATTAGCAGAGTTTTGCTTCAAGTTATAATAATTTCTTTTCTGAGACTGAAAAAAGTGGTAGAAGCAATGAGTGAGCAAAATATTTCTGAAAGCATTATATTAGCTAATATGCAATAGCCATATTTAATACATGTAGCAAATATAGTTCAAATTTAATAATTTGTTAGTCATCTAATGAAAAATATGTTAAAAGGGGAAGCTTGTGCTTAATATTTAAATAATCCCATAAGGCCCTATGTTAATAATAAAACAAAGGGAGAATAATAAAGAAAATAACATTTCTCACCTAAATGAAACTCAACTCAGACAAAATGAAAATGTGTTTAATAATTTTAATAAATATATTTTTTGACATTTACATTTTTGAAGAATGACCTACAAATACCAAAACAATCATCAAATCAAACTAATAAAATATATATTCAGTTGCAAAGTTTGCCATTCTAGCAATGAACATGTTTAGAATTTCTTAGGTAATAAGTAAATATTATCTTCTGAGTAAACAATTTTATCACAAGAACCAATTTTTAGTTATTTTTTGATGGTTAGAAATGGTTTTTATCAATATTGTTTACATAGTAAGGCATGTCTCAAAAAAAAAAAAAAGCAAAATTGCATTCACTTTTAAAGATATACCTTTTCTCAATTAATACATTTTTTTTTTACATATATGATGACTTTAGTTTACATACCAAGAATCCTAGGAAGATACATTAAGGGAGATTAAAACTCCATCTCAATAAGTAATCTTCAGAGCTCCATAAAATAGTTACAGTTTTAAGGGAAAAATCCAAAATTCTGGTAGTTTACTATCTGAATACTTTTTTATTAACTGAAGATAAAAATGCATATATATATTTTTGAAATTATTGATTTTTTTAGGTTACTTGGAAATTGGTCATGATGCACATATGTGAATGAACGAATAAATCCTTAACCCACCATTATCTTTTTCTCCAGTTGGCAGGCAATCACTCGTGAAAAGTATGGTGTAGATGATAGGATGATACTGTACCTGATTAGCTCTGGAGGTGGTCATGGGATCAGATGGAGAGGACTTGGTGGTAGTTGGGGAAGATGGCAATGTCTGGGAACAAAGCAGTTCAGGAGCAAATCAACCTTTAAAAGCCTTAAACTGATTATTAAATAAAACAAAATAAAATAAAATGTAATATAACGAGAACAAAATCCTGTGAATAAAGTTTTCGCCTATTCATTCAAATTCAATGGAATTTAAGATCAATTGAATAACTAATGCATGTAAATATGCATGCATAAGCATGTAAAAATAAATTCATGACTTGAAATCATGATGGTGACTGATAAAAATTCACATGAGTACTAAAGGTATTTTGACCATATTCATGAATAGTAGTCTCATTTCTTTCCCTCTTGTTTTCTTGGGGGAAAAGAGATGTCAAAGATAAACTCAAGAAGTTCCATGAATAAAAACTGAAAGTGCCATTTTCCTATCAATGAATACAGTCAGAGATTTGAAGAAGTGGTGAAATGAAGTTTACTTTGGCATAAAAGTATCCACCTACTTAATATGCTGAATATCACCAACAGGTTGATTCCACATGAATTTAGGGATCCATACATAAAAGCAATTAAATTTGTAGTTCTGAGTTCTTAATATCACATTATCTTCTAAAATTTTAATTTTTAATTAATTTAGAGCTCGTCTGAAAATGTAAACATTAACCTCATATTAATAAACAGGTAACTAAAATTATCAAAATATTTTTATCAATTATGCTAAATGGTAAATTCAATATAGATGAAGGGCATAATACATCGTAGCATCGTTAGCCTGTGTTGAAAATAATCACAAAAATATTAGAAGTCATATTTATTGTTTATTTCTAAACACATATACATCCTATATATATACATATATATATAATATGTTTTATGCTTGTTGAGAAATTCATTAAGGTATTTTAAAGACTTTTTATGTCTAAATAGAATAACCTTAAAGTATAAGATGTTAAGATTTTTTTTTTAAAGGCGCCATATGTTCAATTAGCAAAATAGCATCCCTTAAGGAACAACCTGAATAGATACCATTTCTTCTTTTTAAATTTTTTTAATAAGTACTGGGGATTGAACTCAGGGGCATTCTACCTCCAAGCTACACCCCCAGCCCTATTTTTTTTTAATTCTTTATTTTGAAACAGGGTCTCACTAAGTTGCAGAATGCCTGACTAGGTAGCTGAGACTGGCTGAGAACCTGGATCCTCTGGTCTCAGCCTCCCAAATGCTGGGATTACAAATGTGTGCCACCATGCCCGGCCAATAGATACTATTTCTTAATAAGCAAATTTGGACAGGTTTTTACACTATAGAAATGTTTCTATTTGAAAACCATGTTTTATTCTGATATACATCCATCTAAATTACTCAGATATGAGCAAAAGCATAACTTTGAGGATTTGGCAGTGTGAAGTAGATGAAATTACTTGAAGTCATGTTTTGCATTTAATATTTCAAAAGTTCTACTGGGTAGAATAAAGTAATTAAGAGTAAAAGAAGAGAAAGAAATTCACAGGCATCTGGCTCTCTGGCCTCCAGAAAAAGGTAAGATTGGTTCTAACATCATATCATGCCTTATGTAGTCTCCTCAAATTATTCCTGATTCTTCTTATATTAAAAACCTGACAATTTGAGGAAAACTAGATGTAACAGTAAGTCAGACCATTTTTTTTTCTCCAATCATACAAAAAGAAAAGGGAAAAGAAGGGGGGAGGGAGGTTTCATGATATAAAGTCAGAGTTAAAATCCCATAAAATTTGAAACATTTCAAATCCTTTATTTTCTATTTTTGCTCTTTGTAATTAATTTTTCCATTTTTTTCTAGAGAGAGACTTAATTTTCAGTCATCAAAATTCCCCTGTTTTCTTTTCCATACAGTACTATGCAGGTGATATGCTAATGATTTCATGCTTCTATATGTTCTATGAATTAAATACTAAAGGTTTTATTTTCCCAACACTGGCTTAACTGACACTACACAATATTCTGGGAAGAGTTAAATGCATTTAAAAATACATTCTGAACTAATCTCACATTAGTATTGAGGTTGCTGACTAATGATATGTTAAATAAATCTAGAAACTACTTCTTCCAATACATATTAGAATCCAAGTTCATTAACCCAAGATTCTATAACCTACAGAAACCCAAGATTTAATGTGTGTTGGGATCTTCTATTTCCATCAGAGTAAAATCAACCTAAAGTAATTTAGGTTCACTATGACATACTCCTGTGCTGGATATAAATTCTTAAGAAGATTTTAAAATATTGCAAATAACTGTAAAAAAAAAAGTGGTATCAAGTGGCTTAGATTTTATAGCAATTTAATTAAAATGGTCTACTGACTTTTTCATTGCCTTTCTTTTTGATTGTCATACAAATGAAATATTGAACATCAATTTAATAATTGATATAAATTACATTAATCAAAATTGTCCTTAATAATTCTGATATTTTTCCTTTCTCCCAAGAATAAAAGCAATAATTTTAAATCTCTGGAAAATATTAATATATTTTATATAACTTAAGGTTTGATTATTAAGCATCCTAATTTGATAAGTTATACTTTAAAATTTTAAATAAACAGATGGAAATTATGTAAGTTTGAGATTCAAAGAATGAGGGTCTCCAAATATATTTTCTTGGTTTAAATTCCTAAAATAATAATGAAATAAAGATGGACACATATTCTAGCTATCATTCATACAGATACTTTTAAGCAAAAAAGTCTCTTCCTTTAGAAATTCAGTTCGTCTTTTTAAATATTAAGGAAGAACTGTTCTCATTAACAAATAAATATAAGTATGTTAAAATAAAGCTTCAAATTTAAAAATTCCTATTAAGTAGACTAATGGAATTGTTATGATAATTGTTCTCACCACACAGATAAATGGAAAAAAAATCCATTAAGAAATATTTCAATGTAGAATATAAATGTACACTATTTGCTTCCTTAACATTTGATAAGAAAATGTCTACACTCATTTACTGTGCAGAGTTAATTATAATTTAGTAACTTCAAGTTAAATACTATTCTGTAAAATTTTTGGAATACATCATGAAGATGTAATTAATTGGTTATCCACAGAACATCAATATATTGATATATTTGTAATAACATGTATAATGCATGATTCTCTTCAAATTACTTTTTCATTTTCAATAATGAATATTATGGACACAGTCATTTTTTAGCACCATTTGGCCTTTCACATAGAAAAGTATATATTTTTTAACTACATAATGAATAGCTGCCTTAGCATTCCTTAGACATTGAAGGCTGAAACACCTATTGAAAATATACTTGATGTATTTTAATAATTCTAAAATAGTGGATCCTTTGAAGTACAAAAAAGTTTAAAAATCAAGATTTTAACAAGAGGTATTTAGTTAAAGGTAGACATAACTAGGCTTTTGAGAGTAACAACTAAAAAATTATTGCAAATTATTAGATCAATTATTGTTAACATGTGACCATTTAGTTGGAATAGATTACTACCATAGGTAAACTCTATAATAAATACAGCTTGTCAGCCGGGCATGGTGGCGCACGCTTGTAACCTCAGCATTTGGGAGGCTGAGACCGGAGGATCTGGGTTCACAGCCAGCCTCAGCTACCTAGTGAGGCATTCCGCAACTTAGTGAGACCCTGTTTCAAAATAAAGAATAAAAAATAGGGATGGGGATGTAGCTCAGAGGTAGAATGCCCCTGAGTTAAATTCCCAGTACTGCAAAAATAAATAAATAAATAAATAAATAAATAAATAAATAAATAAATAAATAAATAAATACAGCTTGTCTTCAACCAAGTCTACAGTAAGAGACTGTCAAGAATCTCTAATAATTATGTGTAGAGCGAGAACAGCAATAGACAACAAATCTCAATTGTAAATGAGAATCTATTACTAGCTAAGTAACATTATTCAAGTAATCACCTCCCCAACATCAGTTTAGAGTTCTGTAAATAAAACTGTGTAAATATAAAAATAGATAATATATATATCATTATGTAACTGTCATCTTCAGTTTATCATTCTTGACAAATATCCTTCCTATCTTCCAATAACTTAACTAGTTCGCCCATAGTTAGCTTTTCCAACCTAAAAGTCTTTGTGGATTTTTAGCACAAAAAAGATCAACATGCACTGATGCCTTAACTATTTCATAATCTCTCAGAAAAATTACAAGGGATATTTTTAAAAACAGTAGGAATAATCTATAGTCTGTAGGATGCCCTGCAGCCAGACATCTAAGACTTCCCATTCTTTGGCTCTATCCTATTTAGCATTGATTTTCTCTAAATTCCAACACAAGTATTTAACTTTTGTGAAGACAATCTCCTTACTATTCAACATAAACTAGTCTTCAAGGGCAAGGGCAATAACTTTGCAATTTTAGGCATTTAATAAATTAATGATTGAATGAATGAATAATAAGCAAACAAATTAACAAATGCTATTTTACCAATTGTTCATGATGAAAATAACATTCTTTGGGCTAAATAATATTTTTTGATATCTTAGTTTGATTTTTTAAGTACAAGAGGATTCTTTAAAAGTCACTAACCATCTCTTTCCTAATCAAACTTCTTAAAAACAACAACAACAACAACAAAAAACTGAATTAAGAATCAGTCTACAACATCTCATATATGAAGTTGGATTTAGGACTGCTAGATTTCAACATTGTTATATTTAAGACTTATAAGACCAGTCTGTACTACTTTCCAATGGAACCATACTTGTTTGTAGACTCATTTGATCAGTAGAGACAGGTTTCATTTGGGTAGAATATTATGGCTCATAAAATTTGCTCAGTTACCAACTGTATCTGGATAACACAATTCAGGAAATAAGTTTATTAAACTTCCATAATGAATGTTGTGCAATCTAATTCTAAAAGTTTTCTTTGTTTAAGACTAGTTTGTCCATATTACATATGAATTATAATTTTTAATAAGAAAAAATTTTCAATTGTCAATCATAAAAAAAATACAGACAAATGTCGTTTATATGTATTAGTGTAATTTTTTTCTGGCTCAATCATTTAAAAATACTCTAGTTTTATTCTTTAAATGGTCTTACCTAGAATGAAACTGGTAATAAAGGATTTTAAAGAAATCACATTTACTGATATTTTTGTTTGCTTTTGCATTGCTAGGGAATGAACCCAAGGTTTAGCATGAGTTAAGTAAGAGCTCTATCACTGAGTTACCTCCAAGGCCAGAAATTATTTTTAAAAATTAAGTTTAGGATTAGGACTAAAGCCCAAAGCAAAGACAAATGCTCTGTTATTTGTAAAGAGAAGAACAATCATTTAGAATAAATCTTACTATGATTCTACACATTAAAAATTTAAAACATATGCAAACATGACACAAAAACATTTTTATCTATTCTATGGCAAAATGGTTTACTTTACATGTAATTATTTTTACTGCATTAAGTGGCAACATTTCTGCAGAAATAAAATCATGGTCATTTAAATTTATGACCATAACATATTTATTTATATACCTGACTTATTTAGAGAATAATATGATTAAAAGTATTATACTGGTAAATTAGGTATTAAAAAAAGTTAGAGTCCCAAACATAGAGCATAAAGTATAATAGAGACAGTTTACTCAGTTTGAGTAAATTTTTCAGTTTTTATATTATAAAAAGAAAATATCTATATGTTATATATATTGCCCTACTAGATTCAGTAAATTTACTCAGTTTGAGTAAATTTTTCAGTTTTTATATTATAAAAAGAAAATATCTATATGTTATATATATTGCCCTACTAGATTCAGTATTTTTTTGATGAATTCCTTTAAATGACACACTATTTCACATACATTATTGATTATATGAAAATATAAAATAATCAACAATAATTCTAATTACATGAATACCAGAGTTTCATAAATGAAATACACAAAAATAAATCAGTAATATTAATTTAACATGTATCTTGAATATAAATAACATTATTTAAACAAAACAAAGTCATAACTTTTAAAATTCTAATGTTCATAAATCTATACTGACACTGGATATATGGTTGTAAACCTCATATTGTCATAAATAATATTGAAAATTTAAAAATGATTCATAGTATTTGGTAGTATTATCTGTTCTTATAAAAATAATAAAAAATAATTCATATTATTGTTCTGAACATATTGCCAATGATATCACATTTTCAAACTGCATTTTGTGTTTTACTTTTTGAAAAATCAAGATGTTCACTTCTATTCCTAGATGTTTGAACTTTCTCAAAGAAGTTTCAAAAGAAAGGGAAAAATAACAGGCTGGATGAAGACAGAAAATCAAGATCATATACTTCAGTATATATTCCATAGGTCCTTAGCCCCAGATAATTTTAACCTAGAGGTCTTTAACTTGAAACCTATTATTTTTTTTTAAATAAATCCCATAAAGTGGTATCATTTTTAAGTTATTAGTCTTTAAATTATTCTTTACATTAACCCATGATAGACACTTCAAACTACTAAATGGCTGTGAAGAATTAAAAAACTTACTGATATATACAGCTTTAAAAAAAATATATATATATATGCTACCATGTATAAAGTGATACTTCCTTAAAATGTTATGAAGGATATACAAATTGAATCATTTGTCCCTAAAAAATTATCATATGAGTAATTTAAAATGGAATAAGAGCTACCTAACTCATGATTTAAACATGGAAGAACTTTTTAAAAGGTAATAAATAAAAAATTGAATATTAGGTTATAATTTTAAAATATAATTAACCCTAATTAACATAAATATTTAATTATTAATTTTATATTATATGTGATGAGCATTATATTTACCTATACATTGGTAAAATTATAATAGATTAAAGTACTGTTTAATATAATTTTTCAGTTGAGAAACATGAAATTAATAAGACTTTGAGCTACATTTCAAATTTATTACAGTAAACAAAATCTTCTGTAAGTTAAATATCCTGTGAATTAATGAAGAGTAATACATTTATTTTGAAAGCATAGTCTATATTGATAGTAAAATTAAGTCACAAATTAAGAGACTAATTATGAAAGGACAAAGGCAGAAACAATAATTATGAACACAAAGTATCAAATAAATCTGTAGATTTAAAATTATCTATGGTGGAAGAATTGATATTACTCAACATTAAACAATTTTCCCCCTACATCATTTCAGTCATTACTCATCTTAAAAACTCACATTGGTTTTTATCAAATAAAATTTTTTACAGAAAATCCCATACATTAAATATCAACATAAATCCTTTATGACATATATAAATACTACACAAGTTATACAAAACATAATAGCTGATTTGTAACAAAGAACTGAATTCTAGGTACACAAATTTACTTATACATATTTGTTGTTAAAAATTTGAACATGGTAATTAAATTAACAAAACAGTAGTCTATATGCAAAATAAATACACTAAAGACTACAAATATTACTAAAAATTGGGTATTGAAAATTTTCAGGATATAATTTCTTTCAATTTTTATAATTTTAAATAGATTAAATGCCTATCAGTTAAAAAATTATGTCTATAAATTTAAAAAAGGCAACCAGAGAGTCACAAAGTGCTCTTCAGTATAACATTTATAAATAAATAATTCATTCAATCAATGTCTCAATTTATCAATCTAAGGAGGATAACCTGATAGTCTTTAAGTAACTAAATGACAACTGGTATGCTTTAAACTTTTTGTTAGAGAACGTTAAACCTTCTTTTGTAAGAAACTCATACTATGCTGTGGATATTTCTCTTTGATTTCCCAACTAAACACTCACTTGTTTGATGCGATCTGGATTAACGGTGGTCTGGGGTTGTAGAATGCTGACTGGCTCTGTCTTGGCCACATTTTGGGGCATTTCCCGAATTTTTTCTGCAATGAATCCATGAACTGCATTCAGTGCTTCAACTGTTCCCTGGATTAAGCACACTCGCTCAGTAGTACCTGTAGATAGAAGATTAATTTTATTCCTCGTCATTTTGCATTTTAAAAAAAGCTACAAAAGAGGTGATATTATAATGTCAATGAAATAATGTGAAATATAGAGCACCAAATGTTCAGTTAAACCAAATAAAATTAGTATATATGTGTCGCCTTTAACCATTTATTATTTTCTTACTGTTGTAATCTCTTAAAGGAACTTTGGATTCTGGCAGAACCAAAAATCCAGAGGAGTTCCGAGTATACCAGCCACTCATTGCCATAACAAATACTGAGAAGCTGATGATACAGTTTCATTTCAAAGACTTAGGGTTAGAAACTGAGGGAAACATAGATATGGAACCATGGACCCAAATCTTCAAAGAGCTTACTCTTTATAGGTGAAAATATCAATTCAGATAAATGTAAGATGATGTAAATAATGGAAGGACCAACATGACTGATATAATGGGTCCACAGTGTAGGAGTCTTGAAAAGTTTACATAGTAGTTTAGTTTCCACATTTCTAACACCTATTCACTTACCTGGTTCTTCTTTTAATCATAGTAACAATCAGTACCTGATATTTTATTTTTTATTTATCCACATAGAACTAATGATTCTATTTTTCTTTGTGCTGTAGTGTCTCAATGGCCTCCTAGAGTCCCTAACATATAATAAATATGCAATAAAAATTTGTTAAATAAATGAATCAATGCTGCCTTTATTGATATAATTTTAATAAAAGAATACAGAGTTAAAAGAATTTTAAAATAGTTCATAAAATCTGAAATTAATGAATAATTGATATTAATTGTATTTGTTTCATATCTAGTGAATATAATATACATATATGATATGAGACAGGACTAAAATAAAATAATAGAACAGGTTCTAAAACCTGCTTTTACATATAGACCCCAAGGAAATGAAAATAAATGATTCATTTTTCAGACTGGGTTTGTTTCAGCAGCCTGATATTCAATAGCATTTATCCTCTCAGTGCCCCCAAAATTACACATGAACTCACTGCTCAGAAATAAATATTTATTTTTTAATGACTTGAACAAAAAGTCAACAGAATGGTATTTTAAAGTTCATGATTTTTTGTTGTTATTGAATGAATATGAACATTTTCAAGTACTATCACATTTACTTTTGGTGTTTCTGTTTAAAAAATCTAAACTACTCTGTAAAATGTTTTAAAAATTCATCTTCAAGAGCATAGTTGTGAAACGGCAAACATGTAAAAACACAGGAGTTTATGCTGCTTTAAAGATTATGATGCATGAACCTTTTTCTAGTAGCTCTGAATTTAAAATAATAGTAAAAATTATCACTCTTCTGGAATATAGAGCACAGGAGTTAGAAACAAAAATAAAAGTATAATTATAGGCATACCTAAGTTAACTTTTCCTATTTTAAATAGTGAAAATTAAAGTCTATGAAAAACGAAGTTTCCTAGGTTGTAGCAGAATTTCAAAAGAAAGTGAGTATAGCTTTCACTTGTAAGGATGGACACAGCTTGAAAAACATAGTATGAGTTTGTGGACTTTGTTTTTTCCTGTTTTTCTTAATAAGCTTTTCTCTTTGAAATACTTTTATTGGTACATTATAGTGTCATAGTGATAATGACATAAATGCACACAAACCTTGGTGAGTTTTCCCCCTCAGCTCCCTTTCCATCTCCCTCTTCCCCATACATGATATTTACTCCCTAACTTCTGTATATGAAAGAAAACATATGACCCTTCACTTTCTATGACTGGTTAATCGCACTGAAAATAATGTCTATCTCTGTGGTTCTTTAGTAAAATGATCTAGTGTACAGGGGTACTCAAGAGAGACTTTACAAGATTGTATTAGTTGTTGAATAAATGATTCTATTAATTGTCCTAGAAAGGATGGGAACTGATCAATATAGCTAATGTAAAATGTTCTTATCCAGCTCAGCAGACAACAGAAAATATAGATCAGATTACATTACTGCTTTTGGAGACAGCTATAAAATACTCTTGTGGATTCCAAAACAGGATATAGTATTTTTAAAAAATAAAACATGCACACTGTACAATCCATGTTGTCCTTAAAATGCTGATAACAAATATCAACATGCACACTGTACAATCCATGTTGTCCTTAAAATGCTGATTTGATATAATACATATCATGTCTGACCACACAGTAACCCCAATACTCTTCAAACTATACGGACTAACAGATAGTAAATGGAAATCACTGAGCCATAAAGAAATATGATAGTCTAAAGCCAAATTTCACATAGCAGCATGTATGAGACAATTTGAAGGTAATTCATAGGTTACGGTTGC
The DNA here is from genome assembly GCA_004027655.1 of Graphiurus murinus. Lineage (NCBI taxonomy): Eukaryota > Metazoa > Chordata > Mammalia > Rodentia > Gliridae > Graphiurus > Graphiurus murinus. The sequence continues at coordinate 3,286 of PVLC010013409.1, read as the reverse complement.
AGTATAAGTTCTTTGAGGATTAAATTAAATCATATAATTTTCATTATAATTACTCAAAAAAAATGAAAGAAAAAATGAGCATGCACATTTACCACTGGAAAATGCTGCAATTCTCAGAAGATGTGCTATCATAGTCTTCTACTTAACTCTAATGGCCTTTTCACTCAGGTAAAAGAGAACCATAATTTTTGGGAGGAAGTCACAAAAAAGTAAGGCTGTCATGCATATTACCAAACTGTGTAACACAAATGAGCCTATAAATCATAAAAGTTGCTGGTTCTGTCATTTTAAAGGCTTTTAGACTCCATTAATGTCTACACTAAACTATTAGTTATTTATCATTTATTTGTTTAACAGGAGCATTTACCTCTCTTTGCAACAGACTAACAACAGAAACTGAAAATCAGTTATGCAAGAGTACATGCCTATATTTTGTATAATGTAAAAGTACAGGTGCATAAAATACTATTAGTTTAAAGCTGTAATTTTAAGGGACAAAGTACCAAAATTCTAATAAGAAGAATCAGTGTCAAATACAGACGACATTTGAAATGGCAGTTTCATTTACATATGAAGTATCAAATGCTGAGAATGAACATGTTTTTAAAATTAAGTATAATCATCAAACATTTCATAGAAATTTTTAATCAAAATTTAATAAAATATATTTTCTCTGAACTATTGTAACTTGGGCTTGCCACTTTAGCAGCTCACACTGCCACCTAGGACACTCCATCACTTTTGTGCTGGAGTCCTCCCTTCCCACCTACCAACTCCTCTGTTCCTCTGTTAACAGAGTTCTTCCTTATATTTTAATCTGTCTTTTTATATTGAATCATTACCAACAGCAGAAAACACATTATAATTCCTTTAATGTTGAAAAACAATGGCAGAATTAGAAAATTACCTTTTTGCACACCCAACTAAGAAACTAATGTAGGCAAAGATCATAATGGATAAAACCATTGGATGAAAGGTTAATGAGAAAGTTTCAATGAAAATATCAGTGTGCTACCATTTGACTTTAGGGTTCAATATTAGCATGATAAAGATCATGGAAGTCACATATAATGTGCTTCTTGATATGATGCCATACAAAGCAGTGCCAATAATGAAGTTCATAACTAACAGGATTAGAACTTACATCTAATCAAATTGTATTACAGTTATAGGTAATACTGAAAACAGACAAATATATATATTGAAAACAGTTGTGATTATGACATCAGGTTATACAAAAAAGTGTCATGTTTTCTTCTTTTCTTTATATACATACTGTAGTACATAAATTTGCCATCACTGGAATTTATTTCAAAGTATTTCTGCAACAGTAAAAAAGTCAACAAAATAAGGTCTGGCAAAATCTTGATATTACTAATACAGAGGAAGGGAATGAGGAGATTCATAGTACTATTCTACTTTTATGTGTGTTTGAAATATTTAACTTTATAATAATAAAATTTAAAATATCTCATTGTTCTCATACCCTTCTAGATACAACTCAAGTAAAATACACAGAGAGAATACTAAAAGGATATATGTGCTATGGAGAAAATTTGGGGAGAATACAGTCTGAACCAAGACAAAAAAGAAAAGTATGAAAGGACTTTGCCATAGTCACTACTGTATATCCTGTACCCAGAACGGTGTCTGGAACATGATCAATGCTCAGCAAGTATCTTGAATAATGAATAACTGTTTGAGTCCAAAGTTTCTTATCTCTAGTTCGAAAGCATATGCACGAGTGATTTCTAAGACCTTTTACACACAAAATAAAGTGAATAAGCCTCTGTGGGTTTATAGGATCACTCAATGTATGCAAAAATGAATATATATTGGAAAATGACAACTATCTATAATACGTTATAAATTATCTTTATGTCCATAAAAAAGGGCACTCAGTAAAAAGAGCTTAGGCAAAGAAACTGGGAGATATAATCAATAATTCAACAGGGTTTTTTCTTTTTTCTTTCCAGAGGTTGAAGAAAAAAAAAAAAAAGATCAATTTTAAACATGTAATCCACCTAATGGAATAAGGTTAGGGGAAAAAAAAAGGAATATTTTTTGCTGTAGTCTTAAACTTTTTAGATACGTAAGGACTATTATAAGCAGAATCAGTCATTTCTGGCATAACAAATAGGTATATATGAATGCTTATTTTGTTTGTTTGTTTGTTTATTTATTTATTTATTTATTTATTTATTTATTTATTTATTTTTTTGTGGTACTGGGGATTGAACTCAGGGGCGTTCTACCTCCGAGCTATACCCCCAGCCCTATTTTTTATTCTTTATTTTGAAACCGGGTCTCACTAAGTTGCAGAGTGCCTCACTAGGTAGCTGAGGCTGGCCGCGAACCTGGATCCTCCGGTCTCAGCCTCCCGAATGCTGGGATTACAAGCGTGCGCCACCACACCCGGCTTGTTTATTTATTTATTTACTTACTTATTTCGGTACTAGGGATGGAACCCAAGGGCATTCTACCTCCAAGCTATACCACTAGCCCTATTTTTTATTCTTTATTTTGAAACAGGGTCTCCCTAAGTTGCGGAAGGCCTCAGTAGGTAGCTGAGGCTGGCTGCGAACCTGGATCTTCCCGTCTCAGTCTCCCAACTGCTGGAATTACAAGCATGCTCCACCACGCCCGGCCTATTTTTTATTCTTTTTTTTTGAAACAGGGTCTCACTAAGTTGCGGAGGGCCTCACTAAGTAGCTGAGGCTGGCTGTGAACCCGGATCCTCCTGTCTCAGCCTCCCAAGTACTGGAATTATAAGCGTGTGCCACCATGTCCAGCTTATACAAATGATTTCATCCATATATTTCCAATTGTTACCTATAATGAAAATTACCGAGAATTTTCTTCGGATTTGAGAAAAATCTGTCAGTTTACACAGGGTAAACATCCCTTATCTGAGAATCCAAAATTCAAAATGCTCTGAAACCTAAAACTTTGAGCACAGACATGATGATCTAAATTTTCAAATTTTGGGGCATTTCATTTTTTTTTTTTTTTTTTTTTTTTTTTTTTTTTTTTTTTTTTTTTTTTTTTTTTTTTTTTTTTTTTTTTTTTTTTTTTTTTTTTTATGCTAACTCTGAAACCAAGAATGCTCAGACAGTAAGGTCTAGCAAATATTTCCAAATCCAAAAATCTGAAATCTGAAATACTACTCAGTTCAAGAATCTAGACAAGGTATACTCAACCTATACTCTATTGAGACTATAACTCAGTATCTTATAATAAGAATAAGCTGGGCGTGGTGGCGCATGCTTGTAATCCCAGCATTCGG
>PVLC010013408.1:10999-42017 GCA_004027655.1 Graphiurus murinus | reverse complement strand
CTGTAGCCTCTGCCTGGTCACAGTCCTTTTGGACCGGGTGGGTGGGTGACTATGTCCGGAAGACAAACAAGCCTTAATCCCCAAGATGGGGCGTACGATGGATTGGGTCAACGCGTGCTTTCTCTACTGGACACGAGGGATATGTTTGAACTGAATCGTTCTTTGGTGAGGGGGGGCTGTTTTATTGTAGGATATTTAGGATCTACCCCCCTAGATACCAGTACCACCGCAGCCCCACATTGAAACAGATAAAACCGTACCCAGACATTGCCAAATGTCCGGTTGGCACCACACAGCTCCCCCAAACGACACACCAGTGGCTTATTTAGATAGTCTGGTTTATAAAAATGAAATGAGCCAGGTGTGATGGCACACATGTGTAAGTAATCCCAGTACTTGGGAGGCTGAGACGGGAGGATCACAGGCTCGGAGGATCACCAGCCTCAGCAACTTAGCAAGACCCTCAGCAACTTGGCGAGACTCCATTTCAAAAATAAAAAATAGCATTCGGGAGGCTGAGACCAGAGGATCCGGGTTCGCGGCCAGCCTCAGCTACTTAGTGAGGCACTCCGCAACTTAGTGAGACTCGGTTTCAAAATAAAGAATAAAAAATAGGGCTGGGGGTATAGCTCGGAGGTAGAACGCCCCTGAGTTCAATCCCCAGTACCGCCAAAAAAAAAATAAATAAATAAAAACAAAAATAAAAAATAAAAAATAAATTAGGGCTAAGGGTGTAGCTCAGAGATAGCATGACCCTAGGTTCACTCTCCAGTACAATAAATAAATAAATAAATAAATTTATTTTTTGTTTAAGTCTAAAAGAATTAAAATACACTCAAACATATCAATCCTGATGCAAAAAACAGCACCTATGTCTATTCAAAGACTTTGCCTTATGAAAATTATAGTGACCATTGGAAAATTCAGTGAAATGCATACAGATTCCATGGCATACTCTAATAGGTGCTCTTTGTTTTTTACCATCTCCCTGTATTAGCTAGGATAGTTAATGCTAGCTGTTGTAACAAGCAAGTCCAAACACTCTCAGTGGTCCAACACAGTAGGCATCTTTAATGCATACAAAGGCTGATGCTGACTTCCTCCAAGGGGCAAATCAGATGTGACCTTCTTTTTAGGTTTCCTATACTACCTGGAACACGTGGCTTTCAAAACCACTGAAGAAGGTGCAGACAACCCTGGAAGCGAGGTACATTGCTTCTGCCTACATCCCATGGGTCACAAAACGGGAAACACAGTCTTCCTGTTGGAAGAGGAAAAGAAAACAGAGCACAGCATCCCTGTGTCATCACCCTAGAGAGCAGATTTTTTTTTCAGCTTATGGAATAATGGTCAGAATCCTATGTATGTCTTGCTTCTAGTGGTCTGCATTACAAATAAACAACATTCACTCTAGCACTGTCTTCTCTAAGCATGCCTAGCATGAGAATTGCAAAGACTCTCTGCTTCCCATCCATCCACTCATTCCCAGTTCAGAGTCCGTGAAGGACTTGTAATTTTTATTTTTTTTTATTTTTTATTTTTTATTTTTTATTTTTTTTTGCGGTACTGGGGATTGAACTCATGGGCATTCTACCTCCAAGCTATACCCCCAGCCCCATTTTTTTTTATTCTTTATTTTGAAACCGGGTCTCACTAAGTTGCAGAGTGCCTCACTAGGTAGCTGAGGCTGGTCTCGAACCCGGATCCTCCGGTCTCAGCCTCCCAAATGCTGGGATTACAAGCGTGCGCCACCACGCCCGGCTAGGACTTGTAATTTTTAAGAGCTTGTAATTTGTACTTGCCCTCGGTAAGTCGGTGGAGAGACAGCTAGAGGTGGTTGGTCTCAGGACTAAGTGCTCTTATGTCTTCATTTATGTTGTTCTCCATTACAGTAAGGAATTAAATGTTGGTTGCCACGTTTCTGGGATATCTTTAGAATAGAACCTGTAGGCCAGGTAGGGAGGCTGAGACAGGAGGATCACAGGTTTGCACAGCCAGCCTCAGCTACTTAGTAAGGCCCTCCACAACCTCTTGAGATCCTGTCTCCAAATAAAGAATAAAAAATAGGGCTGGGGGTGTAGCTTGGAGATAGAATGCCCCTGGGTTCAATCCCCAGTACCATAAAAAAATTAAAAAAATAAAACAAAATAAAGCAAAACCTGCATCGTTGTCTGCTGGTTTCAACTCTTCCTCCGAGCTGGAAATCTTTGCAAGCCTGATTGTGCCGCTCCTGGCTTCCCAGCATCTTTACCTCGGACCCCTGTCTGCAAACCTTCATGCCTCCTGGACCATTGTCCCTCACCACGCAGTCATCACTGATCAACTGCAAACCTGCTGGTTTTAATCTTCTGCCTAAACCTCCATGACTTCCCATGGTCCCAGGATCAAGTTCCAATTTTTATTTACTTATTTATTTATTTTGGTATTGCGGATTGAACCCAGAGGTGTTCTGACTCTGAGCTACACCCCCAGACCTTTTTATTTTGAAATAGCATCTTGCTCAGTTGCTGAGAGTCTTGCTAAGCTGCTGAGGATGGCCTTGAACCTGGATCCTCTTGTCTCTGTCTCCTAAGTACTGGGATTGCAGGTGTACGCCTATGTTTTATCATCTATCTGAAGTCCCTTTGCTCCAACTCTTTTTTTCAACAACACCTCGAGGCTAGGGTGGTCCCTGGGTTATGGGAGGCCTTGGAAAACTCTTGGGCACAAGAGTTTGTAGAATACAGTGAGCTGTGCGTGTTATGTGAACATAAACTCGCCAAAGGCATTAGCTCCGATTTCCCCTCCCCTTCTTAAGCAGAAATCAGCTTGCATCTGTTCTTCACAGTGCTCAGAACTGAAAGTCTTGAAAATAGTTTCCTGTTCTCATAGGAGCTTGTATGTCATTTAATAAGTTTTGCTCATGTGCATGCCCACATGTGTGTCTATAGGCATTGTATATCATAAAAGACATTGTATGTTATACTTAGGCATTTGTACGCATAGTTTTATATATAGTTTTAGGCGTTTGTTTATATATAGGTATATGTTCTATATATGTGTGTCCACATATATGTATCTATTTATGTATCCTCTATATATGTACCCTATGCATTCTCTACATATGTGTTTATATATAGATATAGGATATATACATATATACTGAAATATGCTCAGTGGGTGTGTCGTGGGTCAGCACAATAACCCTCGTAGGTTCTTGGCCTCCGTGGTGAAAAGAATTTCAACACATGCCAGATAGGGACAAAGGCAGGAGTTTATTTTAAGGGAAAGGCACAGGTACACAGGGGAAAGGACACAGGTCACCTCAGAAGTCTCTGGGATTACAGCTGGGAGAGAGAGAGAGAGAGAGAGCTCGTGGTCTCGCATTCTTTTTCTGGCTGGCTCAGGGGTCCAGGTTCGAGGAATAGGGAGCCTGGGGCGGCGTGGGATATTAGTCCCTCACCCTTGGGGTCTTAAAAAAAGTAACAAAATTTTAGGTAGGACTCTTCCGGGAGTGGAGACAGGAAGTCAAGGATGTGGGATCTTTCTTACAATAGGTGCGACTTCCTTTTGAGAGGCAAACGGAGCTCTAAAAAAAAAAAAATGATGCTCTGAGGATTTAATCACCTTAGGAATTTCCAATATGGAGTCAACCCATTATGAATGGGCCTGGCTTTTTAAGGATGAGCAAGCTCTGTTAAAACAAAACCACGTTTTCCTTTCCTTCCCAATCCATCTCCTTTCTGCCTACATTTTATTCCTTCTATTCTGCCTCATCAGATATACATATAAGGGTATACATTAATATCTATAGTCCCCCTTTTTTTTTTTAATCTTTATGCCACAGACGATGGCAAGAATGCTTGGCTTATGCTACTGTTTGTATAACAGAGGTGAACACTGAGATGGCAGAGGAAAATTGACTTGGGCAGAGTTGGCCCAGCTGGGGCTCCAGGGCCAAGTTCTGAATGGAGATCTATCTAGCCCCAAAGTCTAGACCTCTGTCTTTGTGTTACACTGCGCGTCTGGAGTTACGTGGCTTCCAATTTCACGCTCCCATTTGTGCTGTAAACAGAGTCAGTCTTCCTCATAAGTAAACAAATGAAATTGACGTCTAGGCTCAAAAGCAGACGTCTACAGCCTCTGTCACCGTAATACGACTCTCAAAGAGTTCTGATCATCTCCACTTAGAAGAGATGAAGTTTCATCTTTCCTGGCAGGCAGAGCCCAAAATGTGAGCCCTCTTAGCTAGAGGTTTGGCATCGCTCCACCCTCCCCCGCCCTCTCTCTCTCATACTAGGGAACGAACCCACAATCATTCTACTTCTGAGCTACACCCCCAGCCCTTTTTATTTTTTTTATTTTGAAACAGGACCTTACTAACGTGCAGAGGGTCTCTCTAAGATGTTGAGGCTGGCCTCAAACCTGTGATCCTCCTGTCCCTGCCTCCCTAGTACTGAGATTACAGACGTGCACCGCCATGCCCAGGCTTCCCTCTCTCTTTATGTGGACCAGGGCTTCTCACCCTTAGATAAATCCCTGCAAGGGGGTGGGCAGAGGGTGCTGTACTGTGCATTGTAGAATACTGAGCAGTATCTCTGGTCTCCACCCACTGGGTGCCAGTAGCACTGGACCCTCAGATTGGGGCCAAAACATACCCAAGTTGAGAACACATACACTGGCATGAAAAAAAAAAAAAAAGGTTCCTGATCTAATAATGGTGAGCTTAATGGTACTAAAACAGGAAACCTTTATATGCGATCAAAGAACATTGATCTGTCTCTCTCTAAGTGGAGGATATTGGGTGTCAGGACTTTGGGGTGGAGTCTCAGCCCAGCTCTAACCAGGCTAAACACATACCTCGCCAGCTTTCCTTTTTCTAAGCTCAGATCCCTATACCTTTCATGATGACCCACTCAGGCGGAGGGAGAGACAGTAAAATAAGAAAAGGAAAAAAGAAAAGAAAAGAAAAAGCGCTGTTTTAAAATTATATAGCCTTACAGTCTGTCCAGCTAATAGAATTATGCTCTGCAGCTTAAATTTAGACATCAGATTTCATCTCTTACTTAAGTGTATCTGTGTGTTTTAATAGGAACATTCAGCTTTGCTTTTATTAATGCAAAAACATTAAGGCACCAGCCCTCGATCCGAAAGCCTTAAAGGGCTGTTTCCAGCAGAACCTGTCATAAAATGTGCTCTCAAGCGTGTCCCTTTAAGAGACTCCAGAATTAAATGTTCCCGTATGTGAATTTTATTTTGTACAGCACATTTGCTTTATGGCTACAATTAAGTTAGATGTGCCGATAACAATGTCTGTTTTCCATTTTAAATCGCACATTTCAGACAGTGTGCATTGTTTTATTATCTAATCCACATGCTTTTAATTGCAATTATGGTCTCTTATGAGTCCCCTGGGAGGGCATGATTGCAATTAAAAATGTAATTTAAATGTTAATTAATTACATTCATTTTCTAAACTGGGAAAATTTCATTTATTATTTTCATGTGTTGTGCACTTATCCTAAATGCATTACCTTCTAAATGTTTTTTTTTCCTAAATTAAGTGTTATGTTTATAAAACAGGGTGTTTAATACCCTTTAAAATTTTTGTGAGGGTGTTTGTACAAATTATTACTTTAAATTAATTGATTCTGAGCTATATGCATGAGCTATATGTTCTATATATAATAAAAAATTATTGATTTTTTCAAGATAAAGCATGATACCGAGATATGTGTTTTCCTCATTTATTCTCTGATTGACTTTGATATGAAGAGGAAATTTTGCGCTATTTTATTACTTATCATTATTATTGTTTTTTTTTAAACAAAGGGAGAAAGGTATTGTTACTACAAATGATACAGATCATTAATATGAAAAAGGTTTCTCCCCCAGATGAAAATTGCAACCTAAGAAATTTATAGTTAGATTAATAAGTCATCCTGCTTCATATGAATAAATAAAGAAGAACAAAAAAAAAAGGAACACAAAAACATGAAACCTTAAAAATCATTGTAACTTTCTAGACAAAAAAAAAAAAAGATGTTTTATGCATATCTGTGTATCTAGCCAGGTCTATTATTTTTCTATCTCATTTTGCCTGGAATAAGAGAGTCATGTTAGAAGTGAAGAATTATAGAGACACATCACTCTACTTTAAACTCTGAACCATATCAATTTTGTTTAGTTTTAGTGAATTAAAGTATAAGTCCCAAGAGGACCAGGGAAGAATTTAAGTCCCCCCCCCCAGTCAATTCCAAGTATATGCTACATGTAATAAGTTAATAAAAAAAGATTTTTTTAGGTTTTTTGTTTGGTTTTGTTGTTGGTTTCCTTTTAGAGTGGCCAAATCTTTATTTTGTTCATTTGTTGTAAAAGGTCTTGCCACGTCTAAACTGAGACTATCAATTTTGTTTTGTTTTACATTTGAAATATTTAAAAGATAAGCTGGGTGTGGTGACACACACGCCTGTAATCCCAGTACTTGGGAGGCTGAGATAGGAGGATCACAGGTTCAAGGATAGCCTCCCGCAACTTAGTGAGACCCTGTTTCCAAATAAAAAATAAAATAGGACTGGGGGAATAGCTTAAACATAAAATCCCTGGGTTCCACTTATATTACCACACACACATACACACAATTAAAAAGATGTCTAGGAAAATCCTAATCAGTTAATAGTATTTTATCTATTGCCCATTAAACATAGGCAGCTATGTGGACAGATGAGGAAGAAATAAAAGAGAAAAGAAACATTCCCTGGTCTAGCATGCTCAGCAAATATTTATGGAGTCTTAACTCGAATCTTTTGTAAAATGTACTGCATGCCTCCTCTGCGCAAGATTATGTTATTAAAGCCTCACCACAATCTAGTGAGAAAAATATTATTATTTATTTAGCAGATGGGGAAACTGAGGTCCCCAACGTTCTAGTAACTTGCGGAAGTTTCTCAGGTAGGAGGAGGCACCTTAGGTGATGCTGGGCTTCCCCTGCCACTTGACAGCCTTAGCCAGAGCACGGTTAAGGAACTCCGCAGGCCAAGAGCAGGGGCGCACGCCTGCAGTCCCAGTGCTTGGGAGGCTGAGACAGGAGGATCGCAGGCTCCCGGCCAGCCTCAGCAACTTAGCAAGGCCTTCTGCAACTTAGGCCCAGTTCAAAATAAAAAAGAAAATAGGACTGAGGGTGTAGCTCAGAGGTAGAATGCCCCTGAGTTCAGTCCCCAATACTGCAAATAATAATAATAATAGTAATAATAAACACTACAGAAGACCATTTTCATGGGTTTGAATCCTCTTAGCATTTGTGCAACCTTATGAATTACCATTACCTCTCCCACCCCGTCAGCCTCAGTTTCCCCTTGTGTCCAATAAGGATGGCGTCAGTCTCGGGAGAGTCCTGCGAAAGCCCAGTGAGCTGATGCTCAAAGCGCACTGAACACAGCGCTCGCCGCGCACCTGGAAATATGAACTCTGGCTGCAACTACTAGCAGGTACAGCCTCCGCCTTCAGAACGGTCACAGTCCCCTTGCAAACAGGAGCAAGGGAGGAGAGGCCCAAGTCCTTGGCTTCAACAAAATAAAGTAAAATTCCCTAAGAGTCCATCAATAGAGGATTGATCGATCTAAATTGTGTCATATCCCCATGCTATGCTAAATCATATTAGTGCATGCCTGTAATCCCAGGACTTGGGAGACTGAGACAGGAGGATTGTAGGTTCGAGGCTAGCCTCGGCAACTTAGCGAGGCCCTCAGCACCTTACTGAGACTCCGTTGCAAAATAAAATAAAATAGAGCTGGAGTTGTAGCTCAGTGGTAGAATGCTCCTGCTGTCAATCCCTAATATCACACGAAATAATAATAATAATAATAATAATAATAATAATAATAATAATAGTGATGGTGATGGTGGTGGTGGTGATGAAGGTATATTCATGTGGATTAAGCATCTAGGCGTGTTGTCATGCATGGGCCAATGGAACAGGGCCCCGAGGCCAGGCTTACTTTTGAGATCCATGTCTGCTCACCACCTGCCCACAGGTCTCCGCCCTCTGGCTGCCTCACATAGAATGATGGTGACACTTAACCAGTGGACAGTTGTCAGGCCTGCACTCACAGTCTTTGGGACGCCCTCGGTTGGTTCTCCTCCGGCTTCTCCCTCGGTGGTGTGGGTTCCAACAAAGAAAACCCTGACATGGAGCTAGGGCTGGCTCAGGTCCAAGGAAGGGTGTTCTTTCTCAGACTCATATTTGGATAAATCCAGAGAAGTGGAGCCGGTTCCAAGTGGGTCCCCAAACAAAATTGGCACGGCTGCAGGAAGGAGGGAGGGTGACAGAGGCGGGGATGGAATAATGGCAGAAAAATGAGGGGAAAGGTGCCTAGGACATCACAGGGCGTCCGTGTCTAGGGGTCTGAATGGAGAACTGTTCTTTAACATCTTTCCCTCCCTCCCTCCCTCCTCCTCCCTTCCTCCTCCTCCTCCTCCTCCTCCTCCTCCTCCTCCTCCTCCTCCTCCTCCTCCTCCTCCTCCTTCTTCTTTGTCTTCTCTCTCTTCTCTTCTTCCTCTCTCTTTCTCTCCCTCTCCCCTCTCTCTCCCTCTCTTCTCTCTCTCTTCTCTTCTCTTCCTCCTCTCCTTTCCCTCTCCCTCTCTCTCTTTCTCTCTCTTCTCTCCTCTCTCTCTCCCTCTCTCTCTTTCTCTTCTCTTCTTTCTCTCGTCTCTCTCCCTCTCTTCTCTCTTCTCTTTCTCTCTCTCTTCTCTTCCTCCTCTCCTTTCCTTCTCCCTCCCTCTCTTTCTCTCTTCTCTCTCCCTCTCCCCCTCTCTCACGTCTTTCTCCCCAAGCTTCTCCTCTGACCTTCCAAATGGCACGTTGCACAGGTGCCTGTGGGGCTCCCCGCTGGGACAGGCCTTCTTGGCCTTGTCCCCTCCCTCCGTGGCCCTCGGGGGCTCCCGCACGCCGCACTGACCTGGAACCTGAGGAAGGTGTCCTCCCCCTCGCGCTACCCTCAGTGGCATGGCGTCACCGCCAGAGCACGCCATGCTTATCATCTGCTCTGCTCCTCACAAACCTCCAAGGGAGGGCGGGCAGCCTGCTCCTCCAGGTAGGGGTGGCAAAGGTGCCATGTTGCTGGCCCGCAGGGAATTCAGAGCTCTGTCACAATGGGAGCTTCCCATGGCTCCTCTGGATTCCTTAAATTCAGCTCTGGGGTGTCCTGACCGGTGCCTTGCTTCCAGTGTGCCCCCCAGATGGATCCTCCGCCCCCTTTAAAAGCGGCCCCCCTCTAGTGTTAGGGGAAGCGGGGAGTGCAGAGAATCGAACTCAGCCTCAGCCTCTTGGAGGTTATTTCCTAGCAAAGGAGACCGGGGTGAAAACACACACACACACACACACACACACACTTAAAGCAGGTGACTTCAGATCATACACGCGCACGCACACACGTGTCCTTTCACTCCAGCTCACCATCGTTCACTGGAGGTTCAATCCCCCTGACTCTTTCATTCACCAGGGATTGGACCACAGGTGGCCGACCTTCTACCATTAGTTATCCATCTGTTGTTCGGGAATTTTCCGTCCTTTCTCTCTCCATCTCTCCTCCTAATTTTTCCTCCAATTCTCTCTTCCTCTTTCTTTCACCCGCTCACCCCCTCCCATCTTCAGCTTCACCCTAAAAGCCCCCGAAGACCATAGTTCTTTGTCCTCACTCTTCAAAGTCCTTGGGCGCCCCTAACCAGCAGGCCTCAGAGGGATAGCCCTGGCATCCTTCGGGGAGGAGGTGGCTGCTGGGCTCAGTTTACCCCCCGCACCCCCCGCCTTGCCCAGCGCAGGGAGCCGAGGACAGATTTCTCAAAGCCCTCTTAATTGGAGGTTGCTAGGAAGCACTGTTGTCCTGAAGAAAACAAGCGAGACTGGGCTGAGAACTCCCTCCCGAGCTCCGAGTCTTCTGTATCTCCATACGGCACTGATTACAGCAGTGGGCTACCAGGACCAGGACACAGGTCCCTAATTACTTTTCAGGGCGCAAGATGAGAGTAACAGAAAAGCCGCATCTTCATCAACGTTGTAATCTCAGGATCGTATTTGTAGCTAGGAGTGCGTTCCTTCCTGTATTTTTGTAGCCTGCCTGTCTTGCAAAGGGAAAGGCCGCACCTGAGCCAGGTGTAGGGACGAGCTCCAGCGGCTTAACCCGTGTGTCTGCGGGGTCCAGCGCGACCTCAGATTGCTGTGTTGAAGCGAGGGGTGAGAGTATGAACTCTTGGTTGAAGATTTAGTCAAGGGCATTGCAAATTGTAGCATGCAAATGAGTCACCTGGGGTCTCATTAAAGTGCAGAAATGGATTGCACAAGTCTGGTGAGCCTCCGTGGTTCTTCCTCTCCCAGGAGCTTGCTGTGGGTGCCTAGACGGCTGGTCCTCGGACCACACTTTGAGAAGCAAGACTTTGGATTTGAGGTGCCGTTCCGGCTCCGTCCCTCCGGGCTGTGAGGCCCTGGCACCCTTGCTGGTGGGGCTCCTTTCTTCATTAAAAAACAAAAACAAACAAACAAAAACTGAGCCAAGGGGATTACGCCTGTAATCCTAGTTACTTGGGAGGTTGAGACAGGAGGATCAAAGGTTCAAGGTGAGCATCAGCTACTTAGTGAGACCCTCAGCAATTTAGCTAGACCCTGTTTCAAAATTAAAATAGAAAGGGCTGAAGAGGTGTAAGTCAGAGGTAGAATGCCTCTGGATTCAATTCCTAGTGCCAAAAAAACCCCCAAAACAACAACAAAAAAACTTGTATTTTATGACTACATTGGGATAAAGAAAAACACTCTGTATGTAAACAATTCCTTCTATCTGAAATTTTATTATTGTCTTCTGGTTTTAAAGAAAGTAAAATGTGTGTGTGAGCTCCTAAGTTCTATGGCAACTGGTTCATCTGGTGCCCAAAGTGGAAGTTGGCCCTGATATTCCTTCTCTCTCTCTCTCTCTCTCTATCTCTCTTTCTTGTTTGTTTGTGGACTTTTCTAGTACTGACTTGGGATTGAACACAGGGAAATTCTGTCTTTGAGCTATAATAACCTCAGCCCTTTTTAATTTTTTTTTTTTTTTAATTTTGAAACAGGGTCTCATTAACTTGCTGAGGATCTCGATAAGTTGAGGAGGCTGGCCTCGAACCTGTGACCCTCCTGTCTCAGCCTCCCAACTATGGGGATTACAGGCATGCACCACCACACCTGGCTGCTATTGTCTCTTACTGACTTTGTCCTGGAACTCTCGGAGTCTCTGTTTCTTCATCAATAAAATGGGGATCGTGGTATCTCTCCCATAGTTTCATGTCTCTGCTCGATGCCTGGTGTATAATAAGTGCCAAGAAAGTGTTAGCTTTTGTTTCCAAAAGTCACTCGACTCCTGATACCTGTCACCGTCTCACAACCCGTGAGAAGTCAGATCCTACATACATTACTGCTCCTCTCAGAGCTTGGCTTGATGTGTCCTCCTGGTTGCGTGACCTGGATAATTTCCATAAATTAACCTCCGTTACCTTCCATTCCCGTACTGTTCCCTGCTGTTCCCTGGTAGAAGGCCCCGTCACGTCACAGATGAAGCAGACAGCGATGCCACACTCGTGTCTGCGGAGACACTCAGAACCTCCCAGAATACGCGAGCTCTCTCCTGCGGCTTACTCTCCCGGCTCATCATTTCAATAGAAAGGCAATCCAGCCCCTGGTGGATCTGGAATTAGCTGTCAATTTCTCCGCCTGTCATTCCAAGATGTGGAAGAAACCTTAGAGCTAGCTTCGTCTTCTGCATCCTCATCATTGCATTTTTGCATGTTTGCTCCTGTGTGTGTGTGTGTGTGTGTGTGTGTGTGTGTGTGTGTGTTGAACCCAGAGGCATTCTACCTCTGAGCTATATCCCCCAGCCCTTTTTATTTGTCTTTATTTTGAAACAGAGTCTCCCTAGGTTGCTGAGTCTCACTAAGTTGCCAAGGCTGGTCTTGAACCTGTGATCCTCCTGTCTCAGCCTCCCACGTATATTGGGATTACAGGCATGCGCCACCATGCTGAGCTTCTTTTGTTTCTTTTAGCTCCGGACCTCTCTTGGTTTAATTTCTTCAATTCTTGTTTTTTTGGGGTTTTTTTTTTTTTTGTGGTACTGGGGATTGAACTCAGGGGCATTCTACCTCCGAGCTATACCCCCAGCCCTATTTTTTATTCTTTTTTTGAAACCGAGTCTCACTAAGTTGCGGAGTGCCTCACTAGATAGCTGAGGCTGGCTGCGAACCCAGATCCTCCGGTCTCAGCCTCCCGAATGCTGGGATTACAAGCGTGCGCCACCACGCCGGGCTAGACCCCAAGATTTAACAAAAGCTTTGCTTTCAGGGGAGAGTGGAGAGGGAGAGATAGGGAAGGAACCTGAGCATATTACATGTACACTCAAACTGCAAAGTGCTTCCCAATTCCAAGCATAATTAAAATAGGTGGTTTTGGAATGAAGGGAAGGCAATTCTATTTTATGAGGTTTGATAAGATCCCGTAGTCCCATTAAGGAAATAGTGATCACTAGGTTATAAACCTCACATCATGAGGATAAATAAAGCAAAATGACACTTAATTTTTCTTTGTAATATGTTAATACTTCCAAAATAGTCATAGCATTTAGGCATCAAAGGATAAATGCAGAATTTGCTATAAATTTGTTATTTTCAAGGTATAGCCTTTAAAAAAAAACATCTTCCAACAGGAATGTCTATTGTATGTATTTTCTGAACTAATAATTTAAGGTTGATTGTAAGTTTTCTTAATCACTTGGCAATTCAAAGCATCTGTTCCCTAAAAACTTAAACTGTGCTGTCAGCATGATTTTTTTTTCTTTTAAAGGAGAAATGAGTCCAAACCCTGCCATTTGGTCAGACTGTGTTCTGTTGGGCTTTTCTTCACCAGCGTCCCAAATCTTACCCTTCATGTATTTTCTCAACCTTTATGGATGGCAGCGATGACACATTTTATTACAAAAATACCTCTTTCCTCAAAAGAGATTTCTGTCGGAGCTTCTTTTCCTCGTTCATGCTTCCAAGGCATTCATCCAAACTGAGTACACCTGGTCTCCACCGCCAACTTCAATTATAAAATGGAAACCGGGTTGGAGGAATTAGCAAATAGGTGGTTGAGAAAGTTGGGAGCGATCTAGAAATAGTCACCAAGCTTTACTTCTCATTGGCATTCATCAATCACATATGCTATCGCGGAATGTCCGCCTCTCCAAAGGACACCGGCAGCTCTGCAGCTTGTCCAGTGCCTCTGGGAAGGCAAAGAACGCAGACAAGACCCAGGTGAGACACGAGGTGAGCCAGCTGCCTGCATGTTGACTCGGTTTCTGCTACCCTGGAAGCCCAGACACCACCCAGGTGGCCTTTCTCTGTGACAGCTCAGGATAAACACACCGATTGCCTCTGGTCTCTAAACATCTCGCCCCTCGTCTACCTCTGCCCTGGTTCTTATGTGATCTCTCGTCCTTCCTTGTCCAGGTTCCTTTTCCTGTTCAACAGCGTCACTTCGTGTCTGTCTCTAGTGCCTTCAGCACATACACACATGTAACTTATAAACTTTAAGTTACAACCAAAATATACTAGGGGCCAAAGAAGATAAGTGTCAGCTTCTTCTTCTTCTTCTTCTTCTTCTTCTTCTTCTTCTTCTTCTTCTTCTTCTTCTTATCGCCAAGGTAACGATAACAGATTCACTAGAATTTACATAGCACCAAAGTCGATTTACATGCTTATTTACTCTGTTGTTCTCCTTAAAAAAAAAAAAAGTGGAGTTACCCTAGCAACTGTAATATCACATGATGTTCAGACTAACTGTAATAGAAACACCTTCTGAAAGGAAAATACACATTTCACCAGATGCAGCTGATAGATGCATAAACTGTCATTTGTAGACTTCTGATCCATTTTAGAAATGTTTGAGTGAAGTTGGTGTGGCATTGTGTACTTTTCCTATTAATTAC
This sequence comes from Graphiurus murinus, assembly GCA_004027655.1. Classification (NCBI taxonomy): domain Eukaryota; kingdom Metazoa; phylum Chordata; class Mammalia; order Rodentia; family Gliridae; genus Graphiurus; species Graphiurus murinus. Next base: position 28,056 of record PVLC010013408.1, on the reverse strand, counting down.
TTCACTGGCTTCAGAAATGCTATAAGAAAAGATAGATCTTGGGAGAGAAAGAGAAGGCTCTGGACCTTCTCCTGAGCCCGTTGACAGAATTGTATGCTGTATCTCATTAGCACATCAGCAGAAAGAGCACATTACCAAAATCCATCTTCCATTATAATTTTACAGATGGGTAGAATTTGTTACTTTACTCAAACTTTGTTCAACAACAAAAAGCGATGACATTTTCTAAGAATGACGGCATGTGCTCTGCCGGAACCATTGGCTTTGTCTAAAGCAGGGCACTCCCAGAGACTGATCCTATAAAGTAGAAAAAATTACCAAGAAATTTCAAAGGCTTGGTCACCATCAGCTAAATTGCATTTCATTCTAGTTTTACAAATTAATTAACGGTGGGGTAAAATATAGCTTTACTCAGGGATTAGGACTGCACCCAATGTCGGTACAGTCTCACCTGCTCAGGATAAATAAAGCAACAAAGGAGAATTCTGCAGTTCTCAAAACTCATGTAGGAAAGTCCACATCGCCAGCTTCCTTCTCCCAACACCCTACTAAGATATGCTTGATTAGGAACCAGGAGTTGTTTTGTTGGGTTAGACCTGTGGCTTCTGGGAATGAGGGCTCCCATCTTGCAGAACATAAATCAGATCCCCATGCTCTCCTCGCCAAACCTCCAATGGCCACTCATCGTGCCTCTTCCCTGCAGGAGCTATCCTGTGGCTGCTGCTCCTACCTCAAGATCCTGCCCTCACTCGGCCCTCCCCCGAACCTCTTACCTCCTCCATTCGCAGACTCCATGCTGGCTCTTTTCAACCTCCGCGTTCTGCACTTAATCCTGCCAGACTTTTGTGTCGTTGAATGGTCATCTCCTGAGAGATCTCGCTAGAGCACTCTGGCTAAAGAATCTCCTCCCACCCCGTCTTATCTTTCTTATCTTTTCCGTAGCTTCAGTGGCTCTCTGCAATGAACCCGTCTCTATCAGTGTTAGTTTCTTATCTATTTCTCCCAAAAGACAGTGGATGCTCAGGGTAGAAGCCATGTTACTTTTTCCACTAAGGTGCCCCAGCTCCAAAGAACAGCCCATGCAGGACACCATCCCTGAGTTCTACATATTTACTCTGCAAGAAAACACCTGGAAGAAGGTCTGGACTGATCCTAACAGACCAAGGGAAATGCAAAGGGGCTCCGTATCTCTCCTAAAAACAAACGGGTTGGATAGAAAGGGGGTCTGGACTACCAGAAGCCACGCTGTGGGTTGACACATCAGGAGCCAAGGAAGAGGGGCGTGGTGGGGCTGTGATTTTACATATTGACTGCCGTCCTCAGATAGACAGTGTTGCTGGCCAGGAGGACCCCATATAAGAAAACACAATTGGAACAAACACACCTAAGTAAGAGAGGTGATTCTGCACACCTTGGTGAAGAAGTGACGGCGATAACCTTGGACTTAGTTCTTAACCTTGGGCTTTGCGATTGATGGTCTTAGGGTGTTATGCGTCAGTCTCACAAAACACCTACTATGTGCAGCATGCTATGTCTGGCCTTCCCTTCCTTCCCGCCATCTTTCCCTCCCTCTCTTCTTCCCTCCTTCCTTTCTTCTCTCCCTTTCATATTTAGTAAGCCCCCACTAAAGCTCCAGCATAGTTATAGGAGATTCATTCATTCATTCATTCATTCAGCAAGTGTGGGTCAAGCACTGTGACCCCCACAGAGCATGCAGAGTGACCGCAAGGCAGGGCTTGCCCTCGTGGAGTTACCAGTCTCCATAGAGCACCACAGAGTCTCCTGAGCACCACAGAGCTGCAGATAATAAAACGCTCCATGGGATGAAGTTCGTTACCTGCATCAAATGAGTTAACAATTGATCGCTAATCATGAATCGAAATGGTGCACATTTTGCCGGAATTCCTCTCACTCTGGGTAAGCTGAGACTCCCTTTTTTCCCTTTGATGAGTGTGCTCAGAATAAAAAGTAGTGACCTACAGGGAGGGTTTTCTGTCAGTCCTTGTTCCCAGATGGTTTATATATGAGTGTCTCTTAATTTTCCCTCATAATTTCCCCCCCCCCTTACCACCACCACTTCAGGAGGGATAGACCCTGTGCAGATTCAACGTGCCACTACCCCCACATTTAGACACAAGCCTTTATTTAGTGACATTTAATGAAGTTACCTCGTGCCTTTTTAATGATTGCCTAAGCTAAGATGGAATTTTAAAAGCCCTTCCAGTCAGGACAAGTGGGCTGTCCTTTCTCGTTCTCCTTGAACTTGGCAGTGTGAGCAAGAGGAACGCAGGCAATGAGTTTCAAACTCATTTTTCAACGTTATCCAGAGAACAGTGTGTACCGGATTCCTAGCGGCTACAGAAAGTGACCCTTCCCCTGGCAAGAGACAAAAGATCAACTAAATCGGGGCATTCTCCAGACGCCCCCATTTTCACTCAGTGCTAATGTGAGAAAGAGTTCACAGGATACTGTGGGAAAGGTTCTGTCTCCCTCGTGAACATTCAGGTCTCCCTGTGTGCCAGGGCTCCTTTTGAAGTCGAGAGGGACTGCAACAGCACGAGGGTGTGGAGACCAAGAATGTCCCTGGTATGGCCCTGTCTTCTGCAGCCTCTAGTCCAGTCCTGTTGACCTGGCCCATCCCCTATGCCCTCCGTATTTACAGCAAGCCCCACACAGAGAAATTGGAGAGCTACACATGGCTTGTCAAAGGCAGATTTACCCAGGGATCTAGGGATTTGTACAAGTGCTTTCTTCATTTGTAGATGACTTTGCTCGGTGGGATTCAAGATTCTCAGCTCCGTGTGAACAGATTGCTCATACACACACACACACACACACACACACACACACACACACACACACGTCCTCTGCTTCCTCCCATGGTTCTCAAGGAAAAATGATTACTCACGAGCTATCAGCAATTTCTTCACAAAATAAGACACTCAGCTGATGGGGGACTGGCCCGCTCACAGCCGATTTTCTGAAGTTAAAGCCACTGCCACTACCTTCTATCTTATAGAAGTGTGTTGTGTGTGTGTGTGTGTGTGTGTGTGTGTGTGTGTTTCTTTTCATGGGGCAGAGGGGTAAAAGTGGCCGGGATGAGTCTACCATTTGAAGGAAATGAAGATGGGCAGTAGAAGCACTTTGTTGATTCCACACACTTCTCTGACTGCTTTGGGGTACGTGTGTCCCCCATCTCCCCTTAGAAAGATACGGGAAGTCCATGGTGGCAATGCTACCCCCATGTATTTGCCCTAGCAAGTAGAAGAAGAATAGTAGAAGACTATTAGTACAGTAGAAAACTAATCAGAGAAAAACTAGTAGAAAACACGGAACGTCAAGACCCAATACTCAATTCCTACCCGGTTGTGTCACCTCCTGAATTGGCCTCAAATTATTTGATTTTGCCTTCTATATTTCTACTTCCTTCTCCTTCTGGCCCCTCATAGTACTATGATTTTACAGCATCATTTCCACTTGTCTTGTCTTTACTTTACCCTGTCTATGTCAGAACATGCAACGTGTGTCTCTTACAGAACTTGAAGGGACTCATGGATTTGATTCAACCAACCAACACGTACCAGGCTCACATTGTGAGCTGCAGGCTGGACTCTGTTTCTGGGAAGACAGTAATGAGCAACACCAAAACCAGCTTGGGTACTGGAGGTGAATGAATTAGATTTCTTTTTTCTGAATGTTAAGATATCTTGGGGTTCCTAGTTTTCGGGGATCAACCTGAGCATTTTATTTCTTTTAAAATAACCTGCGTAAGCATTTGGGAGGCTGAGACTGGAGAATCTGGGTTCGCAGCCAGCCTCACCTACCTAGTGAGGCACTCCGCAATAGTGTGACCCTGTTTCAAAATAAAGAATTAAAAAATAGGGCTGGGGGTATAGCTCAGAGGTAGAAAGCCCTTGAGTTTAATCCCCAGTACCGCAAAAATAAATAAATAAAATAAAATAACGTGTGTATCCAGGCATGGTGGTACATGCCTGTGATCCCAGTACTTGGGAGGCTGAGAAAGAAATATTACAAGTTCAAGGACACTCTCAGTATTGTAGTGAGACTCTCAGCAACCTAGAGAGATTCTGTTTCAAAACAAAAAAATAAAAAGGACTAGGGGTGTAGTTTGGAGGTACAATGCCTTTGGGTTCAATCCCCAGTACCAAAAAAAAAAAAAAAAAAAAAAAAGATAGAAGTAAAATGTGAGAATTGTAAAACACTAAAAAACAAAGACATGCAAAAAAATAAGAAAACTAAATCTTATTATTCTCAATCGCTCAGATATTCCCACCATTACCATCTTAGTGTGCTATGTTCAGAACATTCTCTGTACATATATGTCTTTTTAAGATCATGGTATACATGCTATTATATAACCCAGTTTGCAGTCACCAACACGTATTTTCCATTTCAACAATCTCTATCTTTCTAATAGCCAGATCAACTCATATTTTTTCTGGTCACACCAGGAACATCCTTTTCAGCTGGATCCAGCTGCTACCAGCTCCAGAACCACACTTTGCATCTGATTGTCTTATCCTATAAGTCCTCGTACATCTCACACGGTCCTAGTTTGGGGATCCAGAATTGTAGAACAGATTGAGCAGACCGTTCTGAGCACTGTCGTCCCTCTGAATTTGTCTGGGAGCTTCCTTTTGTCATTGAACTTGTTCCTCTATCCTCTGTAGAAGATACCTAAACCCTCCTGGGTTCAAGTTGGACTTTTATTTTTGTGTTTTCTTTTGTTTTTACCAGCACACATTCCTTAGTCTCTATTGAGATATAACTTGAAAACACACAATCTGTTTGATCCAAATTGGTGATGCCCCCAATAGCTTCTGGCCTAAGATGATGGAAGTTTGACTCACCGCCCCCCACCCCGACACACACAGACACATACACTTGAGACTAGAAAGTAGCCTTTTCTTTGTATGTATGGTACTGGAAATTGAACCCAGGGACATTCTACATCTGACTTACACAACCAGCTCTATTTTATTAATATTACTTTTAATATTTTGCAATAGGTTCTCACTAAGTTGCTGAGGCTGGCCTCAAACTTGCAGTCCTCTATCTCAGCCTCCCAAGTACTGGCATTACTGACATGCACACCCCACCTGGCTTCCGAAAGTAATCATTATGCCTCTCCTTTCTCACTAAACCAATGTATAATTGCCCATCAGCCACTTACCCAATGGTTTCAACACTAATTAGTAACCCTTGCCTGAGTCAGTAATTTGATTAAAAGCATAATTTAAATGATGCTTTTCTACATCTATCACCAGAGTACAATGATTTTATTGACTCCTAACCTTTATTCCTTGATCATGGCTCTCATAACTCAAGGTGGAGAAGGGTCCAAGGCGAACGTAACCATGGGTCCATGGACCGGCATGAACAGCGCCATCTTGCGACCCGGCACGTGGGTGGGCTTCTTTCTTATTGACACCAAACATTGCTCAGTTCTGTACTCATGTTTTCTTGATGTCTCCCCTCCACCACTGCGACCATCACGGATTTGACTTCTCCCTATTACACAGTCTTATTTTTATCATATTTCCTTTAGATTCAAGCTGGTAAGGGCTGGCGCCAGCTTAGATCACCTAGCTGGGCCTGATTGTGAACATCTCTTTTTGGCTTCTGCAATGCCTGCCTGCAGATGGCCATGGCAGGAATATGGGCACCTTGAAAATCCTCAAATGCTACAATTTAATATACATCTCTCTATATTTTTGAGATCCAGGTCTTAAACATGAACCAGCATGCCACTGGCTTAAGCCATTGATGGTTGAATCTGGCTGAAAAATCAGAATTGCCAGAAGACTTTTGTGTGGCACAAATTTTAAGCACACTGAACCTGAAACCCTAGGCTCGAAGCTCTGCAAGGCTGTGTCTTTGATATAATCCTCTGCAGGCAACTGCGTGAGGGTTTGAAGCCAAGCAGTCAGCTCTAGAAGGAAATCTGCGTGTATGCACTAACTGCGTGTCTCACTTCCTCTCAGTGGTCCTGGTCGACTCCTCACCACTGTCCTGTGTTGAAGGCAGGTGTCAAGCCTGAGCGGCCCTGTCCTCAAAGATGGTTTCCCTGCGCCTGCCTGCAGGTGTTCATTGGGCTGCCTTTCCTCTCGGCCACCGCCTTTGCTGTGAATCTGTTATCCCTGTTCCAAGCCATTCTCTGTCCGGCTTCACCTAAATGCAACCACACCAGGGAGGCAGGTGGCAGCCGGTGACATTTTTCCATCATCAATCACTTGGAGAGAGTCCCTTGTCTGCAGTCACCTCTGCAATCTCAACATGAAAGCCTGCCCCCTCTTCGGGGCGAGGTGTAGGTAGGAGCACTAGGGTTTAAAAAAAAAAATTGGGGGACGAAACTGAGAGAACGCCCTAGGGCATAATCTCCCTAATTACACTTTGACCATTTTTCACTGAACCTGGTGGCTCTCAGCGCCCTGCCTTTGTGTGCGTCTGGCCAAAATGAGTTTTAAGCTGCAGAGGGAGCTGCCCAATCAATTTCCTTGGCCTGCGCCTCTTAGAATCCAATATAGCATAGATACAGGACCGGAGATAATGGTTTGACACTCCCTGCACGTCCGGGGGCTACAGAGGGCCGATGGAAAAAAAAAAAAAAGTCACGCCCAGATGAATATTGTTGGCCTCCGGTTCCAGCAGGACTTCAAGAAAACATTGCAGTGTTATGAGAATCCCTGTTCTCTCTCTGATGTCTTCGAGATGGTTCTTCCTCCCAAGCAGGTATCGATTGTGTATAGGTCGAGGCCCCCTGGTGCCATTTGTCATTTCTGATGTAATATCGTGTTATCGTTTAGAGCTGTAATGGGAGAGGTGGTGGTGTTTAAAGCACACCCGTGTCTCGGGCGGTGATAAATGGCGGGGTGGGCTTTGTTTCTGCCGCAGCGAGCAGTTGGCTCGCTTTTCGCTTTACCTTTTTTATCCAAGAATAACCGGATGAAGAGTTCTGGAAGCGAGAGGGATCCTTTTCTCAGATGTGGTCCGTGGCGAGCCGGGTGGTCCTAGCAGAACAGCTGCGGGATTTTAGCACCCGACAGGATGTGTGCAGAGGGCCTGTGTAAATCTGAAATAACTCAAGCTCCACATGGCTACTCTTGGCTGCAAAGTTCTCAGCACTGTTTTTTTAAGGTGAGAGGACAGGAAATGCTGATGGGAAAGAACAAAAAAAAAAAGATGTGCTTTAGATAATCATTTTATTCAGACAGAGCATTTCTGGGAAGAAAGGATTTGTGGAGACAGGGGGGGGGGGCTGTTCCCAGGAAAACTGGGACGTGGGTGGTGTGTGGCTCTGTCATGTGCCTCCAGTCCCCTAGAGAGTGGCTCATGAGGCTCCTGCCCCCCTTAGATTGCTGTCTCCTGCAAACGTGAATCCGAGGAGATCACAAGGGCCTGGAAATTGCAGCAGGAAGCAGGTCGGGAAGCTCTGTTCCTGGACCTCAAGGTGCTCATGAGCTGGGATCATGGCGTTTAGTCCCTCAGAATGGATAGTTTAGCTGGGTGTGGTGGTGCAGGCTCGTAATTCCAGTATTTGTGAGGCTGACACAAAAAGATCACAGGGTTCATGACCAGCCTCAGCAACTTACTGAGATTGTGTTTCAAAATAAAAGAATAAAAAAAGGATTGGGGGTGTAGTTCAGAGGTAGAATATCTCTGGGTTCCATCTCTAGTACCACAAAAAAAAAAAAAAAATGGACAGTTCGTCAGGATAAGTGGCAGTAGTTTTGTGCCCATGGTTCCCTTCTCAAAATTCATGAGCCAGGCATGGTGGGGCACACCTATAATCCCAGTACTTGGGAGGCTGAGACAGAAGAATCACAGGTTTGAGGCCAGCCTCAGCGATTTAGCAAGGCCCTCTGCAACTTAGACCTTGTTTTCAAATGGAAAAAATTAAAATAAAATAGGTCTGGGGTATAGCTCAGAGATAGAATGCCTCTGAGTTCAATCCCCAGTACTACAAAAAGAGAAAGGAAGGAAGGAAGAAAGGAAGGAAGGAAGGAAGGAAGGGAAAGATTGTGAGACCCCAAATGTTCCCACAGTTTTAGTGCAGGCTCACTTGGTAACAGGATGCCACGTGTGTCCACTGCCCCCAGGGCCGGGGAGGCCTGTCCTACACCACGACAGCCACGCTATAGCACAACCCTCTTTCCCCAGCTGTCAGTCTGAGCCGACTTAAGTACAAGTGCCTGACATTGAATCTTTGCTCCTAACTGGGGGTCAATGCCACCTGTTTTTACAAAGTTCACGAAATTCTCAGTGTTAAGTGTGACATCTGCACGGGAGGAGAGAAACATGGTGACACCAAGTAGCCTTGGTTAGTAGAATGTACCTTTTACTTAGATTTCCCCCAGAACAAAGAAGCTTGTTGATGTTAAGTCCAAACTTCTCAACGGTCTCTTGTTTCACTCACGGCATGTATCCTCTAGGCAGTGAAGACAGTTTCTAGAATAATCAATGGCTGTGGCACAGAAAGAACCACCACAGACATTCTGGGGATTTGGTGCTAATAGATCAGTAGAGGAAATAGGTCCAAATATGTTCGTAAATAGTTATATACATCTAGTTCATCATGTATGCATACGTAGAAATACAGATCAATAAACATTCGTATTCTTCTAAGTACAGAATATATATGAACTGGTTACCTAAACTGATTAGCAGGGCTCTACACATCTGTTAATATTTTGTTAATTACATCCTGCTGTATGCCGGGCATTTATGAACATGAGCACGTTTTATCCTCATTACACCTCTATAAGGAAATACAATTATTTCCATTTTTTTAGATGACAGTGGCAAAGCTGGAAAAAGTTGGCATTATTTGCTCAAAAGCACACAGCTTAGAAACGGTAGATTCTCTTTTCAGGCTGTTTTGGTAGGTCATATAAGCGATTGGATGTTGTTTATTTCACATGCCTGATATTACGATAAGGCATATAAATATAAAGTTTTCTCCCCACTAGTCTAAAATCAGAGAGTAACAGAGTTCTAAAGAAGTACAACAAACAAAAAACTGACCTTTTTCATGAGATTCCACTCAAAGACATTCAAAGCTTAGGAGTGCTGTGACATTAAGCCAGCAAGCTTACCTAGCTACACGAGTCGGATGGAGGTGAGGCAGTAGGGAATGGAGGGGATTGTGGCTAACCGCAGCACCCATGTCAGACCTGAATGGAGCGGTGCCACTCATCTCCAGCTGACTGCGATCACACAGGAAGAGGGGCGGGGGGGCATATCAGCAGGGCGCTTGAGTTTTGTTTGGCTATTTGGGGGTTTTGTTTTTAGAAAAAATATTCCATAAAAATTCTAATAATACTACTACCTCATGGGGTGCTATACAAGTCAAGTATGTTAGTATTGGTGATGCGCTTAGAACAAATATTTATAAAGTGTTTAGAACAATGTCTGGCCCAAAACGCTGCATTTAGAGCAGTCGTTACCACCACCATCACCCCCGTCACTTTCCACATTTAAAATGTAAGTGCGACGTGGGCAGGGTTGCCGTCTCTGTCTTTAAACTCTGTATCCTCAGTGAGCAGTTGCTGCTTGGGAAATATTTATATAACAAATGAATGGTAGATTGGAGACTTTGAAAAGCAAGTACAAAAGAAAGCACTTATCACTGAATGATTAATTCATAAATGTCTCTCTCTTTGTATATCCCTGCCTCTGTCTATCTGTCTGTCTGAGCTAACGTGATCTCTCTCTCTCTCTCTCTCTCTCTCTCTCTCTCTCTCTCTCTCTCTCTGTCTCTCTCTCTCTCTCTTTCTCTGTCTCCAAATGAAAATAAAAATGAGGATAGATTGTGAGACAGCTGGCAAGATGGCTAGGCAGATCGCCGAACCAGTTGCATCTCCAAGAGCGCCTATCTGAAAAATAACACCCCACTTGAACCGCACAATCCCCGCCGTTAATGACTTGCACCAATGGGTTTCAAAAGCAGGAAGTGACTGGGAGGGCGGGGGTGGGGGGATGGCTCTCGTCCTACTCATGATCTCAGTGACGGTGCCCCTGGCTCCTGTGCAGAATGGAAAATAGGGAAGAAAGCCCCAATTGGTGTGCCGAGGTGCCATTCTCAACAAAGAAACCCTGCCATTCCAAACCGTTGAGACCTTTAAAAATAAAAGATGTACTGTATTTCCAGAACTCTTCAGTATTCATGAGGCTTTCGTGCTTGTTGTAAGGCAAGATGAAAACAATACTCAGTAGATTTTCATAAGTGACATGTAACGGGAAGATTGATAGATGATGCCGATTTAATGTATGTGAAGTTCAAAACCAACAGAAAAGCTTCCAGGTAGCTGAACACTGGATTCCAAACCCACGTTTCTTCTAGAGATAAGCCCGGATTCCCCTCAATAATGAATAGTGGGCATCACCCCAGTGAGGGCAGAATTTCTATGGCGCCTCCGAGGACAGTGTTGGGATGCTTCCTTTGATGTAGCCGTGGCCCTTACTGCCTTCTCCTTTCCAAGTTAACACAACGAATCATGAATGGTTAAATATTACTACTGACTTCTGTTAAGCAACGTCAAGGAAGATGACTAGTCATCACATAGAAGGTTGGGTGTGTTGTCAATAGTCCCCTAAAAAGACCTTGCTTTGTATTTCATAGGTTGGTGGCCACTCTGGCTTTGTTTTTTATTATATACACACACAAACAGGCACACATAAGTAATTATAATCATAGATATGCTATTGTTACACCTTGCTTTGTGCATGTGGTATACATTACTTTTGCAGTTAATTAGTTAAGTGCATTGTCTCTAATTCTGTGAGATACAGTGAATATGGGTTTTCGTGGTCGGTCTCCCTTAATATTTGTTTCTATTTCTTTCCCATGGATGTCCATCAATGGAACGTTCTGAAAACTGAGGTTCCATGTCTTTCTGTTGGAACCTCCCTTTCCTTTTGTCTTACCACTTGTTGCCTAACGTTGATTGAACATTAGGACCTGTCAGGTACTGAGCAGGAGGTACTGCAAGAAAGTCTGACATAGACACAAAGAGATGACACACGTCAAAAAAGAAGATACGTACACGCCAGTGGGCATACGTACACGCGCCATTGTTTCCATACTGACCAGTCTTCGAGTCCTCCCTTTTTCCTTTCATGTATTACTTCTCTCTTTTCGGGGGAGGAGGCTTGGGATGTCCACTTTCATGTTGCTTTGGGCCCAGTCTAATAAATCCAAAATTGGATTGGGCTAGACAATGTTAGTTACTTTGAGATATTTTCAGAACTTCAGCCATCATCATAGAGCAGTCATTGTTTGAAACCCTTGATATCCAAAACTACCTTGCAAGTAAATACTGTGATCCTCTGCGAATGGGGAAACGGAGACTCAGAAGGATTCATCGACTTGCACAAAATCACACAGCCAATGAGTAGCAAGAGGTTGTTTCTCCCTCTGCGGGGTAGAGAGACATCATCAGCGAGAGGGACGTCAGAGCAACACTGACGATTTCTTCCAGTCCTTTCCTGGTCAGAGAGCATTGTTTGGGTATATCAGACAAGGAGCTTGCATAGGACAGAGACCTCTTTCTTTATGTAGGAGTCGGTTAGCTCCTAGCACAGGCCCGACCCAGAGCAAAACCTTGGCAAAAGTAGAGTGGGGAGGAAGGAAGAGAGGGCTCGGGAGGTGACTCCCTGGTGAGGATTGGAGCTGGAAAATGCATGAGGTCTTTCTGATTTTAATGTGAGCAGGTAAACAAGGATGAGTTGAAAAATTAGGGACACCCTGGTCCGTGAATTGACTGTCCAAGGAAGGGGGCAGGGCAGAGTGTGAAGGGCAGGAGACAGGGGCTCTCCTGAGCACGTGTCCTGACAAAAGCCAGGACAGTAAGCACACCCCATGACTTGGGCCAAGGCTCCCGGCTCCTGTGGGCAAAGGCGCGAGCAGAAGAAAGCTCCCACCTCTCCCTGGCCACAGTCGGGCGATTTTCCAGTCCCCCCATCCATCTGGCCGGATCCTGCTGAGGAAGATGATGTTTCTCAGAGCTAGAATACGAGATTCCTTAGGTCGGGGTTAGGGTGTAAGGACTGTCTAAGCAAGACCTGCCCAGGTGTCTCGGAGGTCAAAGCAGGAACTTTCTAGAATCTTCGCCTGCTAGCAGAGATGCCAAGCCGGCAGGTAAATGTGATGGTGAGATGCGCAAGGTTCACCTCTGCTTCCTGCGTGTCCATGAGAATTTCAGAGTCCCAGAATGGCCTGCCTGAGTGGTCTGTGTAAGACTCTGAGCAGTGTTCCTCCTCAGGGCTGGGGGCTTAGAAGTAGGTTTTAAAACTACTGTGTCCTGGAGCCAGGGAGGCCGGGAGGTGGTCTAAGGGAAAGGGAGAAGGAAGACTGAGGTTCATTAATGGAAATAACTACCATCGATGATGTGCACATATGTGATATACCAACGTCAATCCCACTACTCTGTATTGGGAAGAGGGGAGATGGGGAGGTTGAGCGGGGGGCACAAAGTGCTGTGTGCATGCATGTCACTGTCACCATGATTTACATTAGGATGTGAGGCTATAATGCGCCAATAAAAGCATAATTTTAAAAAAGTAAAATAAAATAAAATTTCAGGAAGCTAAAAAAAAAATAAGAAAATAAATAAGAATAGGGCCTCTGGTTCCCTCTACTTCAGAAAGGGATCTCATATCAGCTCCCAGAGAGTTAAATAAAATAATATGTCCAACATTAAATGAAATAATAATATGTGCAGTCTCCTCATTCCCACCTGCCTTGTCTTCTTCCCTTCTCCTGGGCTGACCCTGCTCCAGACAGGGCCACGCACGGCCCTGTTGGGACCCAAGTGTGTGTCCTTGAGGGCCTCACACCCAGAACTCCCCGCTGTCTTCAGCTCTACAGGTTCCTCCCTTCTTCCACATCGCACCCTCTTTTATGGCGTCTGTCATACTTCGTCTCTCTCCTTTGGGTGCTATTTGTCTCCCGGTGACATTAGCATCTAATTGAGGACCGGGACCGGATCCATCTCTTTCACCACCGTTTTTCCCAAATCTAACCAACAAGACGCCTAGAACACCGTTGATGCTAAATAAATATTTTCTCAACGGAGTCAGTTAACAGAGCGCCCGATCTTTCTTCCCCTCTGCTCACATCGTAGGCAAGTCCAGCTCCTGGCAGGTGCTCAGTACATATTTGTCGAATTAATTGAGGAAGCGCATCTGAGATCGCTTCCGTCACCCGCCATGAGAAGTCAAGTCTCTGCTTAAGCTTGGAGGAAACCCACCTGGAGTGGAGAGGAAAAGTCTGCCTTCCGCCCTGAACTCGAGGAAGGGGGACCAGTGTGTTCTGTGTCCTGGATAAAAAAAAAAAAAACAAAAACGAAGCCAACAAGCTGGGAGACGTCTCCTCTCCCTCCCACGAGGTGCTCTGACATGGGAACTCAAGTTCTCACGCTTGACCTATTTGTGTCTCCTGGCTACCTCCGATGACTCCTTGATCTGCTTTCTGGTGACAAACACCAGCTGTGGGATGGTTTTCAGTTGGTTCCCTCTTGACGGTGGTCAACGCCGACGATGGTCTTCCAGGGTTCTGGATCAGGTCCCGCCAACCCTTCTGTTTTTGTTTTGTGGGCCTGGTATGTTTGTCTCGCTTTGTTGGAAGCCTGGTGTCGTCCCATCGAGCATCTTCCGCCAGTGGTAATGACCTTCTTAAAAGAGGCTCCAAGTCTGATTCGCAGTCTCCCACAGCAGCCTCCCCCGAGGTAGGTGGGGTCTCCCCGCCAAGGAGTACCTCGGCTTGGCTTTTTTTAATTAAGGCTCCGCATTGTAACTAGTCAATGTACATTATTGGTAGCGTGAACGTCAATGCCACTGTTTTTTCTTTGGCTCCTTTATCTCTGTCAGTGATTCAAAGACATGATTTATGGTTAGTCTCCGACTTCCAGCTTCATCCATCACGTCCTGGTTTCACTACGGGGCTCCACGTTGTAAATCATGCCGAAGGGTTGTCACTCATTCCTCTTAACCCTTCAGGGGGACGCTTCGGGGTCGCTCTCCGAGAAGCAAACTTGGTAAGGTGGCAGTCAAAGGGGGTCGGGGAATTGACGGAGACTCCCAGGGCCGTGGCGTTAATTACGTGACCTAATTGGATAATTATTAAGGCCCGGGTGAGGCCTAGGCCGGTGGGACATGACACCCCGGCTCCAAGTGACCGGAGGAACACATGGATTCCTGCACGGGCTCGGCTCTGTTTTGCAGTGTCCTTTCTGGATGTGAAGTGCTGAGTTTCGCTTTGGAATCGATCACAGGCGAGCTCTGATGTTGACTTTGCAGAGATTACAGAGTTGGGTCCAAAGACGCATTAGGGGTTTTGTAAATTAACACCTCTCGCCTCCACCCATTGTGTGTGTGTGTGTGTGTGTGTGTGTGTGTGTGTGTGTGTGTGTATCACTCAGTGGCCTTCTGTTCTTCTGTCTCCCTTGGGAAGGTGGCGAGTGGTGGCAAGGGGTAAGATGAAAGACTGGAACCTGTAGCCAGATCTTCTATCTTCTGGATGGTTCCTGGCAGTGACCAAACGCAGTGGCCCTGCCTCAAGCCTTAGTGACACAGGACACGTGGTATAAGCAAAACCCAGCTCACCAGCTGAAGGAGGATGGGTGCTCTCCAGGAGTCTGCAATGAGTAGTCAAGGGTCATTAATGAACGATATACACCTGGGATCTACTTGTGCAAAGTCCTCAGCCGGTGGGTAGTGATTATACATGCATAACTGAGATTATATCCTGAGTTATATACACGCCTGAGTTATTTACCTGAGCTTCGCCCAGGGAAGCTGATAGAAACAACTATATTGGCAAAAGATATATAGGTAAATACAAAAAAGGTAAAAGGTTGTAAAGTATAAACATTTATTATCCAAACAGTTATACCCTCCCGCTTCTTCTTATAAACTCTTCCAAACTTGACAGAGGGGTAAAGGGCTTAAATTGCCCTCAAACCCAGAGCCCCGGGTGTTTCTATTGTCTTCGGTTTTTTGAAAACTCAGGTTTGCCTGGTCCCCAGGGGTAAATGCGCCTCAGTTTACCAGGACACTGACCCTAAGTGGCCCCTTCTTTAGCTGTCACTCACTTTGGAGCAATCAAAATGGCTCATTTTTATTTCATCGCTCTCGGAAGCAGCACGAGGATCTTCTCCAACTTTGAGCGCCCTGGAGCCATGAATCCTGCTAACAACCTTAGAAGGCAGGTAAACTGTTGCGGACCTAGTATTTCACAAGGAAGCCCTTCTCTGTCTGCCCACCCCGTGCTCGGAATCAGATTTATGCCGTAGACATAGCGTCTACACACCTAACTGCGGGCGACTAAGGAACAGGGAGGCTGCAGATTAATGTCCCCGTTCAGGATGAGGTCTTCTATTTTTTTGTGCTGAGAGCAGCCCCGATGGCCTGCTGGTACGGCACAGCAAGGAGTCCCGTCAGGTCTTCACACAGCGGCCCGCGTGCCGAAAGGACCTTGGTCGGGCCTCTGTTGAGAAGCCCGCTGTGGCTGCGTGGATTCCGTCAAGACGACGTCTGCTGGTGATGCTCCTAGGTTCCGTGAGGCCGCCGACCCAAAGCACTTCCAAGGTGCTGACAATAAAGAAGAGAGTTGTTCCGCTCGTAGGATTCATCGACGACGTTAAGGGCCCCCTTCCCTCTCCCTTCTCGGTGGTGTCTCTCCCTCGAACAACTGGAAATGTCTGCAGCTTTCAGTCAGACCCCGATAACATCCCAGAAGCATGGAGAATTCTCCTGCTAAAATGTGCTTTCAACAAATTAGAATGCGCCACCTAGTGAAGCTCTTAATTAGCATTATCCTCACTCCAAAAAGCTGGGGAGCCTAATTAGGGTCAGCTTACCTGCATCTCTTCTCGAAGGGGCCTGGGTTATAGACGAAGCCCTGGAAAGAAAAAGGAAATGGGATTCAATTTGAATGGTCCAGCTCTCTCGTTCTGACCCTAGCCCATTGACCTTTCCTTCCTCTCATGATGTCTGCTTTGAAGCATTCAGAAGGGTGAATTGCCTTTTATTTATTTATTTATCTATTTATCGTGGTACTGGGGATTGAACCCAGAGGCATTCTACCTCTGAGCTACACCCCTGGCACTTTTAATTTTTTATTTTGAAACAGGGTCTCACTAGGTGGCTGAGAGTCTCACTACATTGCTGAGGCTGCCCACGAACCTGTAATCTTCCTGTCTCAGCCTCCCAAGCACTGGGATTATAGGCATGCACCAGCATGCCCAGCTTATTACTCACCTTTTAAAAAGAGGCAGGAAAAAAAAAAAAACTTATCTAATTCATATAATATGCATTTTGGTATTTTTTGTTTTTTGTGCTACTGGGGATTGAACTCAGGGTCATTCTACCTCCGAGCTATACCCCTAGCCCTATTTTTTATTCTTTCTTTCGAGACAGGGTCTCACTAAGTTGCAGAGGGCCTCACTAGGTAGCTGAGGCTGGCCTCGAACCCAGATCCTCCTGTCTCAGCCTCCCAAATCCTGGGATTACAAGGGTGCATCACCCCGCCCGGCTCATTTTGGTGTTTTTTGAGTTGAATTCCAGGCAATTCTAGCATTCTGGACTCAAAAGGGTACAAGACTTGGGCAACCTGTGTTTCCTGGATTCACAATGGTGGCAAATTTGAATAACTGGCATATTTGCCAGATTTGCAATGGTGATGAATCTAAATAATCGGCACTTGCCAGATTTGCAGTGGTGGTGAATTTAAATAAATTGTCCAAATTTATACACACCAACCCACTGGCTAGAAGACAGGACTAGTCGGTAATAGTCAATTCACCTCCTGATGTCTCGTGTCGCCTGTCTCCTGGAACTTTTTTTTTTTTTTTTTTTTTTGGCGGTACTGGGGATTGAACTCAGGGGCATTCTACCTCCGAGCTATACCCCCAGCCCCATTTTTTATTCTTTATTTTGAAACCGAGTCTCACTAAGTTGCGGAGTGCCTCACTAGGTAGCTGAGGCTGGCCGCGAACCCGGATTCTCCGGTCTCAGCCTCCCGAATGCTGGGATTA